>JAPMOQ010046923.1:244102-306820 GCA_026543055.1 Argiope trifasciata
AAAAAAAAATAGAAATATTAAAATTAATTTAGGGTAAAGGTATTTGGATATAGAGAAAAAGAGGCAAATAAAAACTATTCACAAATGTATGAAAAAACTTAAAAATTTTTATTCCTCATACATAACGGAATAATCCAGTTTTTTCAAGGTTCTTTCTTTACCCAAGCCAACAATAATAATACAACGAATTGAAAAGGAATCCAGAGAAAGGAAAAAGATCTTGTGTGTAAAATAATTTCTAACTTTTAGAAAGGAATTTGTCCACTTAGCATCTTGATTTTTCTATAAAAAATAATAGATACGCAATTCTGAAATTAAAATTATAGTGACGCCTGAGTTTGAGTAATTATCTGAATATTTTTGCAACATACTTGAATTAGGAATTATTGAACATACGCACTTACTCGATGAAAAAAAATGTATTCAAAATCAAAATATTCAAACACATTTCGAATATTTGCCATTTAGAAAATAACAAATGAAAAAAAATATATATTCATTTGATTCTAAAATTATTGAGGGAAAAATAGCTGTGGGATTGTAGAGTTACTTTAAAAATTGATTCATTTTCCAGACGTCATTTATTCACATGTATAAAGTGAATTCACTTTTAGGAAACTGTAGTTGGTGATAATTGTGATGTAATTGTCACAATAACGCAAAATTGGTGAGTTTGGTAATTTTCATACAAATTCACATTTATAAACGAAATCTTTTTAGATGTAATAGTTACGGAATTAGAGGAGGAAAACAGACACAAACACAGGCAAATATGCGAGCGTCAATGACTTTTTGCAGAATGTAGAAAAATAGATGTAAAAAAAGAAAGTGGAAATTGCTTTAAATATTTACATAAAAGAAACATTATAAAGAAAAAATAACCGTATAAATACTAAAATTAACTTCGAGTAAAGATATTGGGTTTAGAGAAAAAAGGTAAATAAAAATTATTCACAAATATATGCAAACACATGATTTGAAGAAGCAAGCGTAGATTCATTAAAATTTTTTTTATTTTCCATGCTTAACGGAATAATCCAGTTTTCAGTTTTTGTCAAGGTTGTTTCTTTGTCCAAACTCACTATAATAATACAGCGAATTGAATAGGAAGGCAGCGAAAGGAAAAAGAGCGTGCGTGAGAATTTCTTAAGTTTAGAAAGGAATTCGTCGGCTCAGCATCTTGATTCCGCGAGAAAAAAGAACAGCCAGCGCAATTCAGAAGTTAAAATAATAGTGAAGTCTGAGTTCAGTAATTATCAAATTATTTTTATAACAAAGGCGAATTAAGAACTATTCAACATACGCACTCAGTTGAAGAAAAAATTGTACTCTAAAACAAAATACTCAAACGCATTTCAAAAATTAATCATTTAGTAGAACAACTATTGAAATAATATTCAATTCTGACTCTTAAGTCCATGTGGGAAAGGTGCTTTTGGATTAGAGATTACTTTTAAAAAAATTCATTCATTTTACACGCCATTAAAAGTGAACTGATGTAACTGTCACAGTAATACAAACTTAGTGAGTTAGCGATTATTTTCATACATATTCATACTTTTCAGCGAAATACTTTTGAATTTAATAGTATTTTGAAAATAAACGATTTTTTTTTGCAACTCTGCATTTGCCATTCTAATGTAATTAAGAGGAACAACAATACCTTTGCTGTTTCTCTTCATTGTGCTTTGTTTTTGATTACTCCTTCTTTGTTGATTCGGTCCAAAATTAAATAAATCCATTATTTTTGAGTTACGGGTTTAATTTATTTATATTAGCGTCCTGTAAAAATCAACATTAGAGATATTTTGGAACATACTTCGACATTTTTGAGCAGCGATCATATGACGAGAACAACACTTGAGTTGGCATCCCTCTCCAAACTTCCACACTAGAACAACGGGAGGACAAACGCATGCGAATAAGCAAACAAGCATATAGTTACTTAATTGACAGATTTAGTCTAAAATTTGACGAAACATTTTCAAATTTTATCCACCTACCTTGCTGCGTTTTCGAATTATCATGTTTACATACAAAGTTTTATATATAATTCCGAAAGAAGTATTTTCTGACTCAAGAAGACCTGAAATGTACGTATTCATACCCGGGGATTGAATTTTTAACTGTCACTACATATTTTTTCACTATATTTTTCTTTCTAAACGAAGAAGTAAAAATTTACGATGTGTGAGCATAATATTTGTATAGAGAACTAAAATGGTAGAAGAAAAAAAATGTACATTTCGAAATTGGAATCTCAGACAATGGAACAAAATAGATTAAGAACGTTTGCTTAAAAATAAAAATCTTTTTCAAGTTTTGCAGGTGTTCGAATTCACTGAACGGCGCTGGAGGAGTTATATTCCGTACGTAGGATGCAAACCATTAATTATGCAGCTGAATATCAAATTAGAAATCTGAAATGGAATCTGTTTGATGTTCTGTTTGTTTTATTCTTTTTATTATTCGTCATTTCAATTAGCAGGTTTTCCTTCTCTGTTTCTGTAGAATTTTTCTATACAAGATAAATTATAGTTTGGAAAAAGAATTAACCTATCTGATAAACTGAGAATGTGTTTTGCTTTTCCATACAATAATCCCATAATTAAATTGAAATGTTTAATTCGAAATATATTGTCGGATTCAGGCATTATGAGAATCAAAACCAATTTTTCAATGAACTTATCCATTTTAGTTATACATTTCGTAATACTAATAACCTAAACATCACGTTAACTTAATTAACGTATATACTTAGTTTTATTTACTTACTATGCATGTTTACGTTGCTGCCACGCTTGTGGCTCGATTATATTTAAACAGATGCTTGGTCTTTTAAGTGAATACAATCAAACGAATGAGAAACCTGGTCAGTTATAGTTAATATTATATAATCTTAAATTTTTTTTCATAAAACACATGATTTATATTAATTAATTTATTTTGAAACTAGGTACATAAACTGTTAAATCGATCTATCTACGACCCTCATAGTCCTGTGGCCCTAGGCAACTGCCTATTAAGAAAGAATGGTCCTTAAGATAGTACTATTTTCAAATAAGAATTCAGTTTAAAAAAATTCAAATATACTTTTATAAAATCTATTTGGATTATGTTGTGTTGTATTGTGACTTAGAGCACTTTACAAGCCTGCCAACAGTTATCTGTCAGTAATTTAAGCCGAGAGAGTGTCTCTTGTTTTTTCAGTAGGGCCAACTAGGACCAAGTGTATGACTTAGCCACTTCATGTGTTGCATTCGCTTACACAAACCCTTTTTTAACAGAGGCGGACTTTAAGATATCAAAAGAAGAACAGTTATATCCGATCCGAAACTCGAATCCGGGAAAACCCTACCTCTATGTCAAGTCGCCGGCGATTTGTATTTTGTACTTCTACATATTGTAAAGATTTTTAAGTTATTTTTTTATTTCATCAATTGCTATTATGTATTCAAATCAGTGGGAGTGGTTCCCTTAAATTTACTTGAATGATCTTTGATAAAAGCATTATCCCAGAGAATGCTTTGACTGGCATTAGCATACAATAGTAATGAAATATTGACCTTAGGCTTGAATTTTGTAATTTTCTGAATTTATCGTGTGATTCTTGGCAAATTATTTTGGCAATGAATCCCTGTTATATGGTTAATAATATCCGTAAATTGAATTTGTATTTTATGCGCATTTTTTCAGAACAATGGAAACAAACATGTGATGCAAAAATACACTTGTAAAAAAAAGCATACCAAATTTGATGTATTTATGCCATTGCGTTTTTGAATTATCATGATATTATATATTTTCGAAAGTAGCGAGAGGCGGTCAAGCCCTTGTTGGATTTGCTTTTATCTCTGATATGCATCTACACTATAGATATTAATCATGAGTGTCATATTTTATTTATGTAATTCTCTTCATTTTATATTTACTATGTTAACTTTTTTTGAAAAGCTGAACAGGCAGACATCCTTTGAATGGAATTTTTTCAAAATTTGACAGAATTCTACAAATTTAGTGTAAGAACTGTTTAAAAAATTTCTATCTGTCTAGCTTAATGACATTTTAGAGTTATGTTTGTCACAGACAGACAGATATTTTCAAAAGATGTATTTTTCGAAATCAGTTACGTTATCAAAATCTTGACCTTGAATTATCATGACGATTATTACATTTTCTCTATACAGGAAAGTAAAAATTGGCGAATGTATGTCTTTCGTCCCATAATCGTGTTATCTGTCTGATGAAAAATAGAAAAAGAAGAGAAATAAGAAAAAAAAGTAAAAATTTTCTGAGATCGCCACAGTGGCTATTTAATTGCTCTTGAAATTGAAGGAAACGACGACCTAATTCGCCTTGGTTGACCTGAAAAAAAAAGAATAAAAGACATTTTTTCTGGCCTCTAGTAACAAGCAAGGATGAAACGAAAAGGCAGGAGAGGGGAGGGAATAAATATAATAAATATGAGTCTCTCACAAAAGAACACCGCGCCGACAGATTTAAGCCTTTCAATTACTTTTTGGCGTTATTTGAACTCATCCCTCGAGAGCAGCTCGCCAACTGATTAAGGCGGCGAGCAATCTCATTTATGTCCAATTACCAGACCTTGTAGTCTTATCGTATAAATACGATGCGGTGATTCAATGCTGAAAGAACGTATAATATGGCCATTGAGTTATAAAAAAATGAGCCGAACGGTCTTCAAGAGCGGGGTTGGCATGCTTCATGAGTAAATTAGATTGGATGAGAAGAAACAGAAAATATCTGCAAATTTGAAGGACACTTACTTGCTCTAGGAACGTTATTTTCTTAGTTGAAATGAGTGGGCACCCTTAACGCATGCAGGGTCAAATAAACTAGTTTTTGACAAGTGCTGTCAAAAGCTTAGAATAAACTGCTTAAGTGTGAGAGCTATTCAATGTTACAATTCTAATGATGCTACACAATGTCTTAATTTTGCCAAATGTTTCACATGATATGTATGCAATCAATCATGCAAAATAAATTATTTTATCAACGGAAAATTAATACCTAGATTACTTAGAACCGCCCGAGAATCAGACAAAAAAAATCTGTTATTTTTATTCCGTAACTTCCTTGTAATTTGCTTCATTAAAAAGCTATCTATATCAGGAAATGTCATTTGTACTTAATGTTGCCTACAGATCGATAAATATTTATTCGAGTAACTTTGGCAAGTTCTTATGCTCGACCTTTTACTATTTAGAATTCAACATCAGTGATAGGAAATCTCATTAAATTTTTATGAATTATAGAAACGTTAAAGATAGCAACAGTTGTTTTATATTGTTTTATTTTGTAATTAAAAATGATCAGTCAATTTTTTAAAGTTAATAATCGTTTTTTTAAATAAATTAGAGTAATATTTTATTGTCCACATGAAGAACAATCAGTAGGAAGTATTCTCCCCTCATACACCCTTGTATTTCCTGTCAGGTAAACTAGGCAATTGTCTATGACCATTAGGCTTAATAAGGACCTAATTCAAGTGAATTAGAATATTTTATTTTCCTTATTGCCATATAAATAAGTTTGCAAAACAAATCACAAAGTCTGTGAATTAAAAAATAATAGAATAATATCAATATTTTAAGAAGTATAACTGATCAGTACCCAGTATGTTTCATTATGTACTCTTAGTTATTAGAATATTTCTAAATATCGAACTTCTGCTACAATAATATTGTATACAGATGTGGATGTAGGACAGCGTGGCCTGGGATCATAATAGACAAATAAAAACCAAAGCATTTTTTAAAAAGCCATGAAAAAAAATGTCAACCTTAAATAATCATGAATATATCAAGAGTGAGGTAAAATGTGAAATCAAATTGAACATTTTATAAAAATGTCCTTATAATGCATAGCGTCTCATAAGTCTAGGGCCACTGGCTAAATTCGCCATTGCGTGCTCTATCACTATGTGGCTTATTTTATGTTTATTTTGGCCATAAAGGACGGATTTCCAATTAGGCAGATAAGAGGGCGTGGGCTGAAGAAGGCTGCTAGCTGATTGATTAAAAAATTATTAGCCAGTTTACATTGTAAAAAAATTTGTAAAATACATAAATTCTATGAATTATATTTAAAGCCTCATTAACTATATTTGATTATATCAATTACATTTGACAAATTATACCTAACAAAATATTAAATTAACCTATCTGCTTCATTATATTTAGTTGTTACATTATTTTTAAACAGTAATTGTGCATTGAAATGATAATTTGTTCAAATATGAATTGTACAGGTAACCAATGAATTATGATAAATAAATAAAAAACATGCATTATGCAAAGTTACTATTGTGGAAAAAAATTTCTTAAAATAAATAATTAGCAAGATGTTAAAATAAAAATATGTTAAAGTAGGAAATTAAAACTTGAAGTTTATTAAAAAAGAAACATCATATTATGCACTACATGGGCTCCCCAAAAGCTTAAATCCGCTACTAACACAGATAATCAATTGATCGTGTATTCTAAAACACAAAAGATTCTGGTACTTCTCTTTAATAAACATTTAATTAAACATTAATGATCAATTCAAACAAACCTTATTAACTAATTACTGAGGAAAAAACACCGATTGACAATTTCAGGCTCAATCATCATACTTTTTTAGATCATGCGTCAAATTTATTAAATTTTTAGATTTTCCACTTTCAAGCACAGTTGGTAGACAATCATCTTGATGAATAATTGATTAAAAATCTTAATGCACAAAGATTGATTGACAGATAGACCATTTTTGACTAAAATATGATTGGAATCATTAAGTTTGGTCAGTGACTGCTTAAACATTAGAGCTGCAAAAAATGGCTGAAAATTATTTTAAATCTTACTTAAAAATTATTATTGTTTATCACATTCAGGATTCGATAAACAATAAAAGAGAGGTAAAGATAAAAACCAAGAAAAAAATCAGAAATTAAATAAATAGATAAGAGATTGCGGAGATTGTAGATGCCTGGAGGCTAGCCCAGAAGGCATCTTCCTTACCACAGTTAAAGGCGAAAGAGATAGATCCCTCCCATTGAGTTTAACGGTAAATGGCTGCCCTGGGTGCAGACCAGACTTGCCGCAAAGGTCAACTATGTAATGCATTTTTTTTAAAGCTTTTCTTTCATACAAAATTTGCCTTAGGTCTTTTGACTTGTTCACCTTCAATTTTTTCCCTCGTTAGTTGTGATTTAGTTCTGGTTTCTCTTTAACGTGGTTCTGACGAAAACTTATCTCCTTCAATATATGTTCATTGTTTTTTTTTAATTTTTTAAATAGAAGTCACTCCTCAATAAAAGATATAATTTTCGAAAATGTTATTTTTTTAAGTGATAAAGGTGCTTTTTTAATAACTAGATTTGAATATAAATCTGTTGTGAATTATTTTTTGCAGACTCGTCTCCAAAATGATGACCGCCATCGATTTTAGTGTAAAGACTGCTGCCAATTTTCATCATTCTAACTTCTTGCATTTTTTAGTTCTTGAGTTCATAAATAGAATGTAAGACAGAAGTCGCAATCCCCAAAAGTATTTTCGAACCCAAAGTGTAGATACTTTCAAATGTAAATTCGGTAAAACTTCGAAGATTAAAATTGTGAAAATTAAAATTACAATGTTCCTCCTTTGTATATTGGAAATAATTATCCACAATCCTATTTTCTCTGTTTTTGCTAGAACAAAAGCTTTATCAAACATTTGTATCTATGGATTTCAGTTTTTCTTCCTGTAAATTTTTTATACTTAAATTAATCACAACAAAGTAATACTAACAGAAATTTTTATTACAGAATTAGTGTATCAATAATGCACTTCTTTAAAAAAAGTATACCATCATTTTAGATTTTAAAAAAGCAATAATTAAATCTATTGAAATATTTAAGCAGTCATAGTGTTAAATAAATTGTATTATGTAAGAGCTGTATTAAGTCATTTTTTTGACATTAAGTGAACGCAAATCTGAAGTTTTCGATATTTTGATGAAAATTTCTCTGGAAAAAAATAGTGTTATGTTTGATGAATGGTCGATATGAATGATATTTATGATGAATGATATTTATATTAACTGGAGATTATTTGACTTTTTGATATATTACAAACAAGCTATTAATTATTTCTGTAATATTCTACAAAGAGAAGAAAAAATACACTTGGAACACATTGCTTAAATATCTACTAGCTAATAATTTTTTGATACTGTGTAAAAATTTGCTATTACTTTATAAATGAATAAATCCAACGAAAAATCATTTAAATATATGCTTTTATCAGAAGAACATTTTAAAAAATCATATTAGTGTAGTGATTTGTTAAAAATCAATAATCGATTTACCAGCCCTTCGGTTAGCGATTTTGAATCGCACTGCGTGCGGTAAAACAATCACTTTATTGTTTCTTGGCAATTCAGTTTGAATTTTAATGCAATTCATTCATACTATGAAAGATAAAAATATATTTGAAAATAGCTTATGTTCTTAATATTTTATACTTAAAGTCTGGCTTTGAATATCACGAGAATACTCCCAAAAGTAGCCACGAGTTGACACAGTGATAATATTTTATAGTTTTAGAACTATAAAATAACATACAATTTTTTTTTACATTCGCATATACGAAATATAGCGAAATCAACCTACGATTTCGACATACATGTACATTTCAGACCTCCTCGAGCCCAAAAAAACATATTTTTGTAATAATCTGTTTTCTGTGACCTGATTATTCCAAATCACTTTAAAATAGGCATATGAATTTCAGTACATCGGCTTTATACCACATTCGTAAATTTGTGTCTAATTTTGAACGAAATTCATCCAAAGAAAATCTGTCTGTTTGAAATCCGATTACAATTAAACAGATATCAAAAACGTAAAGATGTAAAATGTGATGCACTTGTTAACCATTTAATATAAATACATGTTCTTATTAAATTCTGAACAAAATTCACCAAAGAATTGTTTGCCTGCCGGTCGGTTTCGCATACATTTATACACATTGAGAAATGCAAGCACTAACATAAATGGAACTTGGTATGTTGTGACCAAGTAAACTTGTGATAACAGTTGTAACACTATGACAAATTTTGGTTATGTCGGTAGAGAAAAAGACATTGAAATAATTGCGTATTAATCGCATACCAATGATTAATCGCCAAAAAAAAGAATCAATAATCGCAGGATAATTTCAGTTTAAAAGTATATTCATGTCAAAAGATCTATATTTTACATTATCATTCACCATTGCATTATAAAGCAAATCACACTTTTATTCAAGGTCTACAACCGTATGCTGGGAGAGGGTATAACATTTTTATTAGGCAGTATGGGTGAAAATTTTGGAGATCCCACTTGTTTATATTTCGTATTTGAAGCCTTTTTTAAAAAATAAATGCTTGAATATACAAAAAAAAGGTGCCTTTTATAATTAGTCACAGAAACTATTGTACAGTAATAAAATTATAAGGTAACGGACACATATGCTTTTTTAAGTATCGTAAACGAGCCACCCACAACGAATTCTTGGGATAACGCTTCTCAATGAATTACAGGGAAGAATGTCCTGAGTTTTCAAGTATATCTTAGATATGACATGGAGTGGCCATCTGTTCGAGCATCTTTGAAAGTAGCGCACTTAGTGTAAGATAAAATATTGCTCGCAACATTTGATTGGGATCGGAGATTATGATTAGATTAAAAATTAGAGCGGAAAAAAGTTTTGAAACAGTAGCCAATCGATTTATAAACAAATACATATCACTTAACAGCTTAGGATGAGTGATGAAACAAATGTGCGGTTTGTGATATAAAATTGTATATTGTTTTAGAAAAAGGAAGTAGTCGCAATAAGTAGATATATATTTACACCTCTTATTTTCAATTTGTAAAAATAAACAAAAAAAAAGCATTAATAATTTCCTTCTTTATTCTGCGGAAAATATAAGAAATTCTTAACAGTTCTAAATAATTTGAACTTATTAAACTTTAAAATGTTGCCTTTAAAAAACGTAACTTATTTATTTAAACTTCATTAGTGCAGGACAGAAAGAGTTAAATACGTTCCTAAATTAAAATAAAATCACAAAATTGGGGAAACGTTTTTTGAGAAATTGAAATACTGCTACACTAATGTAATAAATTAATAAGTTACAATCAACATATTAACAATTTATGAAAAATAAAATAATTAGCGGGCTTCTGATATATTTAGACTATTATGCATTGAATTATCATTAAATTTTCCTATATCAATGCATTTGCCATTCTATTTGGGAGAATAACTAGATTAATTTATTCCCAATTTTCAAGATTCTGGATTCCTAAACATAGAAAAAGAACTCAAACATTTCTTTTAAAACGGGAAATTTTTATTTTTTATATGGTTAAAATTAAAATTGAGCTGAAAAACTTAGTTTTAAATATCATAATAATTTTAAAATTTTGGAAATAACATTAGAATTTGAATAAAAAGGAATCATTAATTTACTAATGGTATAGTATCTCTATTTACAAAGATATTATTTTCTGTGAATTTTTGTTACCATTTTTCATTCTTTTTGTGTTACAGTCAGCAATATTTTTTAGATAACTTGGGTTTGTCTGAAATATAAATATAACATGATAGTTTTGACAATGACGGGTAAAAAAAAAGTAAAATAAAAATAAAAAATAAATAAATTTCCTCCTACATTTTTGAAATGAAAAAAGAAAAAAAAGTTACAACAAAAGGAGAAAATTATTTTCCGACTCCCTTATGGATTTAAAATGTTAATTTAGAGGAAGCATTTGAAATTTCCATTACAAAATTCCACTTGGATTAAAAATGATTAAACGTTTTGCAGCTCATATTACTGTCTTCTATTTTCTTCGTTAGAATTTAGCATTGTGATAATTAGGTGATACAGTTTGGTTGGTACTGCAGGAAAGTCCGCAACCACCTACTCTAATTTGACTAAGAGAAGAATAGCACTGCGAAAAAATTAAATTACATTACATTAGCATCTCATTATGCAAGCATTTTCCAAAGAAGTGGGTGCTTGCCCTAAAAACCGTGGCCTTGTTTACGATCAAAATCCACCATTGATTGCTATAAGACGCCCTTGCACATCTTAACTAATTGGATCTGTTTATAATATTATACTCTATTTCAACATGAAAAAAAAATTCCAACATTCCTATATGCCTTACTTTGAAGTATTATTGCAAAGTGTTATTCAAAGCAAAGCATAAACAATCTACGTTTCGGATCCAGCTGTGTAAATAATTCAGTCTTTTAAACAGCAAAATAAATTAATTATTATTTCTAAGAAAATTCTAGATTATTCCATAGTATTTTGACTTCGAGAAAACAAAAACTTCTACATAATGAAACTTCTTTTTACTTGAATCGGTATAAATAACCTGAATGTCTACTCAAATAGAATTTATTTCAAGAATAATTCGTTATACATGTATTTCAGGAAATAGTCAGTTTTAAAATTTGATTTAAAAACATCTTATTTACTAAAGTTAATGCTCCGTAAATATTTATATTTATTATTTAATATAGTATGTTGTTATGATTTCGGATCGGGAAAAAAAGTTAATGGCTGAAAAAAAAATATTTTTGAGCTAAATTTACGGTGAATAAGTTTGCAACTGAAATATATTTGCGATATTTGCTAATAAGCGTCGTTATTTGCATTTATTTATAGATTTTTGTTTAGTTATTTTGTATTCTTACTATAAAATTAAGTTTTAAAATATAATAATGGGACTATATCAAACTTAAAATAAAAAAAATTTTGGAAATGAATTTAAATACGTGAGGCAAGTTTTTGCAAATAAAAGTGGATGATATTTTTTTAAAAATTGGACAGATTGGTTTACGAAGTGTAGTTAAAAAAAATTAGATGTGTTTTTGCTTAAAATAATAGCAGTTTCAAAGATTTTATAGAAATTATACTTTTTTTTTACTTTCTTTAACTTATTGACTAAAAAAATATACATTGTGGTATTTGGTTAATATCAGCACCTTGAAAGATTTTAAGATTTTACTTGAGTTAAATTTCCTTATTCATTTTACGTTAATTATATTTATTATACATTTAATTAGATGTAAATGCTTTCCAGAAATATAGAGAATTAAATTATAGTATTAAAAAAAGCAAAATTTCTTCAAAAAGTAAAAGAAATTGAAACGAAAAATGTGTATATATATTTAAAATGTAAAATAGTTTCAGTTCATTGCTCTTCAAAATGCTTTATGCGAAATAAATTATTAATTCATTTGAACTCCAGACAGCGAACAAAAATATTTTTTTCCGATGCAAAGACACTTCGAAATTTATTTCAAATTTTCTTACTTGTGTCACTCTTTTTTTCAAAATTGTTTGAATACTATTTCCCAAACCTAACTATTCAGACAGCAGATGAAATGCAGCGATAATTAATCAATCCGAGACTATTTAATTTCAAGGAGCGGTCGCAGAACTCAACGGAAATCGTTGTATGCGTGAAGACGTTAGAAAAGCTGACAGCGGAGAAAAATACAGTTCCTTTTTCTCTTTCAAAAGAAACGGTCATCGTTAGATTAACTTCCTGTTCATCCAAAATTGATTACTCAACTGAAAAACGAAATTTGCTCCTTCATGATTTCTGCCGGAACTGTTCTTGCAGAAGTAATTAGATTTGACTAAATATCCCAACGTTATTTGTTACTTTGAAGCAAAATATTTTCACGCTCGCTTCTCAACTTATTTCATTTCCCTGTGGTAATTTTATATGGGAATTCAGTTTTATAGAAATACTTGTATTCAGTGAACGTAAAATTCCACTTTAAAAATATCTGGTTTCTTTATTTGCTCTATTTAACAAATAAATGCTTCAAATAAAAATGATTCAAGATTTAAAGTCTTCACATTTCTACGGAGAATAGTAATTCAAGAAAAGAAAAAAAGAATAGTCGTTGAATAGCTATTGTTTTTGATTACCCAGCATCATATGATTATGGAATTTTAACGATCATTTCGAATTTTTAATCATTATTCGTCAAAGATTACATCTGTGAATTTTTATTTCAAGAAGAATGAAGTTAAAAGAGAATTTGTCAAATATCTAATATTCATTTATCTCGTTAAAGGAGCATCTGTAATATTATTTACTCAATTATTTCTGTGATTTCTTATTCCAAGAAGAATAGCGTTAAAAGATAATTTAACAAGGTACCTTATGTTGTTTTGTATAGTTAAACGAACATCTGTTATATAACCTATACTCAAAATCAACTGAAAAATAAAAACTTATATACTAGAGGAATTGCATGCCTCTTAAAAAGATTTTATCTAGAAATGCAAACAATAAATATGAATAATTTTCTTCGATGCAAGAGAATTCTTTTTCTTTTTATTATTGGTATCAGCTCAAGTCAATTTATGGGATAACGGTCATTTCGAATTTGGCCGAAGTTCTAAGTAAGACATTCCCAAATATCTGCTTATTTAAACAACCATTTCTTCTGGTCATTTTACTCTATTCATTTGATTTGGCCTAAGTCCAAAATAAGGTATTAACAAATACCTGCATATTTAAACTGTCATTTCTTCTAGTCATTTAATGGTAAGCACAGCTTGAAAAATTAATTCATATAACGGTAATTTCATACCGTTATTCTTTTAACAATTGTCAAAAGATTGGCACAGTTTGGTAAGACATTATTATTATTATGACTAGCCGCCTTTGGCGACCAGCTGGTTCGCCATGAGTAATGCGTTCTAAAATTTTCAATTAAATCACATATTCATTACCCAAAATTTAAGAAATAGTTAAAGTTAAAAGATTCAGTTATTAGTAGTTAAAGAGTCGGTAACTTTATTCGGAAAAACTTTTTGAGTTTAATACTCTAATAATTTATCGATTATGCTTCCAAAATATTAAAAATGTTTTTTAAAGAAAACGAAAAAGGGAAAAAATTATTGAATTAATGATACAGATACTGCAAACGATTATAGAAATATGCCATTAAGTCGGGATTTCAATGCATATCCTGTCTAAATTCAATCAGGTTTACTGTAAATAAAGATAATTTATGGAATTAATGATATAGATATTGCAAACGATCATAGAATCCTTTGCCTTGCATTTATTTTTTTAGAAAATATCCCTTTTTATATTTGTTATTTTATCCAGTCCGGTGCTGAAAGCTGTATTTCTTTAGATTTGATTTGCGATGATAGCTGTTTTTTTTTTATTTGAACTTCCGTCATTGTTTTCTTTTATTTTATCCAGTCACGTGCTAAAAATATAGTTGAAATATTTCTTTAAAAATTCATTAAAAATAGAAGCTTAAGTTATACATTAAAACAATGATACCATAAGAAAGCTAATTTTTTAATCTTTAAATTGATGTAAAAATATTGTCTGTGCGAAAATATTTTCGGAAGTTATAGCGGAAAAACGTTTAATTTTGCTTAAATTTTAATTAATTCAAATTCTAATTAAAAATTCGGAAAAAGGGGTCAGAGGTGCACATTCCCGATCTCCAAGTTATACATGTACCAAATTTGGTAGCTGTAGGTCCAACGGTCTGGCCTGTAGAGCGCCAACACACACACATTAAGCTTTATTATAAGTATAGATATAGATTATTGCAACGAATGATTTTGAAAATAATTACATGTATGAATTTTTTAAATATGTCAATGATTGATAGCAAAGATATTTGCTTAAAACTTAAAATTTTAATATATTGTTTCGTAATACATTTTTAGATAATTGTATACTGACTTATCCGACATTATCTAGGAATAATCACCGATATTTTATTTTCCTATTTTACATTTTCACTAATGTATTTCTGATAAACCAGCAGGACTGATCTTTCCAATAATTTTTCACATATTCTCTAATTAAGTTGCTATTTGCCTCATCTCGTATGAAATTTTGGGCCTTGAGTAAGGTTGCCAATAATGTATGGCATTGACGAAAATAATTACGAAATATTGACGTGTTGCATGAACTTAGCATTTCTTTTCAATCTATCGAGGAATAATTTGTAATATTTTTGGCTATTTATTTCTGGCATTCGGCTAACAATACCCTGAAATCGAATGCATCTTTTATGCTTTTTTTTTTTTTTTTCCTGAACTACTGAAATCAAAATTGAACTCGAAAATACCGTTGAGTCACAAGATAACATACCAAAAATCTTTCAATTAAGTCATTACATTTTTGAAATGCTTGAAAAAATACTAATCTACATACTAATCTTGAAAAAATACTAATCAACTCTTTAACATATTTGGTTCAAAATTTGAGAAGAATCTATTTCTCAAATCTATGAATCAAATTTTATGTTATGATTTGTAGTAATCATGTTCCTTTATGGCTGGCAGCCCGGGGCATACAGTTTTTTCTGAATGTATTGCCCTCAAACTTTTATAGAAATTCGTTGTTTTTTGTGATTCATGGCACTTTACAAATCTGCTGACAGTTATCTGCCAGTGATTTAAGCAGAAGGAGCGTCTCTTGTTTTTTCAGTTGCGCCAACTAGGGCCAAGTGTATACTTAACTACTCACACGTCACAATGCTTTTTTTACGGGGCGGACGACTTCAATCATGCATTTCATTCTTTCTTTCATCCGCTGATCGTAATTTAGACCTGAATCAGAGAATGATCACCTCTGAACCAGTACCCCCTGTGATATTATTCTCGACATGGAGGACTCATGTGATCAAGACAGATTTGTACGTGCCCCGGCCACCATCACACGCAGAGAGTCTTCGACGGGCGGGTTACGAGCTCTCAGCCCAAGTGTTGCGAATCCAGCACCCTACCAACCACACTATCCCAGCCTGATAGAAATCTACAAACATGGTATACAGACCATATATTCTTCTAGCTCAAAGTGTGTTGTTTTAGCTATCTTTGTAATAGACAAACATAATTTCCAAAATGCGTTTTTCGAATTCAAGGAGATCTAAAATATAAAGATTAGTGAAAATCTCGAATTCGAATTTGTAGTTAAATTTCAATATTTTCTTTCTACTTCGTGAAGGTAAAAATCATCCTCGTTCCATTTCAGATGTTTTTCTTCAAAGAAGGTCAAAGAAAAAAAGGCGCGAAAGGTCGTGCGATTTCTTAATAATCCATATCATCAAACACCCGTTTTGCAACAGTCGACAATTTATAACACTAACGAAGCACAACAATTCTATTTGTCGAACATGATACCGTTATCTTGTTTCCACTTTTATCTCTTCTGTCTTCAAGAGATCCTGTATTAGTAACACTTTCCCGCTTACTGTTCATGAGACACAGTCGCTGTTTCTTTTCTTTTTTGTTTTTTTTTCTTCATCTTCTTTTTGAATTTCAGCCTACTTGGAAAGAAACTCTTATTATGCAAAAGTTGAATGAAGTATCCTTCAGGCTGATAAGAGTCTCACTTCTAGACTTTTTATGTTTTTGTTTTTATTGCTGGAAACGATTCGAGTAGCAATTTGACCTTTTCTGAGATTGCCGATGTCCAAACATGGTATCCGGAGCAGGTTTTCACTAAAGAGTTATGACCTCCGCTTGCTAGACTTGCATAAAACATCCATTGATTCTCCTGCGAATCGGCGAGAAAAGTGCTTTTGGAAAGAACTTCTAAACTTGTGACATCATCAAGTGACTCACGTGTTAAAGGAACTTCAGTTATTCTACAGTTAAAGATTGTATTTAGCTCAAGAATTCTCTTCACTTTTCGAACATAGATATTTTTTTGAAGAATGGCAACAGTTGGTCATTACTGAAGATGAAAGCGCATTGCAAAATGCTTCACGAAAAGTTCAAGGCAAAAAACTGGTTGCCTTTTTGTAAAATCCTCGGATGACAAAAGATTCTTTGCTTGAAAATTCGTGACTAGAGAATTTCGAATAGCTCTATAACTACCATGCTTTAGAATGTGTTGGATAGCAATTTTGTGTTTGTGCATGTGTGAGGAGGGTATTTTATTTTCACAGCTAGAATTTCTATGTTTTATTTTGTAGAATTTATTTATCTCATTGAAAAAAATTCAAATTTATTTGAAGAGGAAATAATAAGTAGAAATAAAATTTGTGAAAAACGAATTCTTTATGTTAATAATAAGTTCAAAAACAATTAAAGCTATTATTAATTATATTTTTTTACAGCCATTTGAAAACTAACTGTAAGTCAATCTGATGCCCTAGCAGCTATTTTTTGATATTTTAATCTATTTAAGAAACAAGGAGGAATTGAAATAATTACGGATGATTTTAGTAGCATAAATTGGATAAAAAATTGTTTATAACTACTTATGCCTGGCAAGTTGTAATGCTTTAATGCATATAGTTTAAGCCTTTTATTGATTTTTAAACAAATATTCTTACAGTTATTTTCAGTTCTTCGAGCACTACGTTTAAATATATGTTTCTTTCTTTATTTTTGATTTAATTCAAAAAGTGCTCTTTCTTGTCGAGGAACTTTTTTTTTTTTCCGATTCATTTTTTGAAAAGAGTGACCCTAGCTTTGTGTGATGTGAAATCAAACGGATGTTTTTTCATAGATTATTTTGTATTTAAGAAAAATTTAGCTATTACAATTTATTGAATTTGCAATGCGAGTTTCTTAAATTAAAATTTAAAATTATATTGATAAGTTTAATTCTGTTATCACATATTTGGAGTTCTGTAAGGTTATAATTGTAAGAATATATATTTAGATAATTTTAACATTATATATTTAGTTTACCCAAGACTATTTATATTTTATAAAAATGTTTATATTAACGATTATTTATTATCAAATATATCAAATATTTTTTGACTAATACAGAAACTACACGGGGGTAATAATATCATCATATCAGTTTAATTATCTTTTGAAGGAACACTGTCATTTAAGGATTCAAATTATGTTTTAAAAATCTAACTGAATATTGTAAACCATTACTTTATACATACTAAAGTTCTACATATATTTTGTATAATGTAAATATTTTACATTATTTATTTTAGATTTAAGAACTCCACTGAAAATTATAATAATTTACATGCTTTAATATAAATTATAAACTAAAATATAAAGTATCTTAAAATACTGAGCATAAAATTCCTTCAATATATAATATGTTTTCTGTTATATTCTATTTTAAAATCTTCTTTTCTTCGCCATATCTGATTTTTGAAAAAGGAATATTTTAGGGAAGCTTCTCAAGGATTCTTGTTGGCCTACAAGCTATTAGATTTTGACTCTTTTCTTACGGCTCAGTCCAAAGAATCGATACTCTTGACTCCATCACGTCGCGCCGTACTGTCTACAAGTCTCTTTCCTCTATTTTATCATCATTTAGTTTTTCCAGTCTGGCAACGCTGCAAGAAATAATGGATTTCCTGAGACTGATTTCCTCTTTTGTTTACTTCTGTTATTTCTTTTTTTTTTGAATAGTTTTTCTGAAATGGATTATATAATATGAGATCGCTTTCGTTATGTTTTTTTAAAAAATATATACTCTTCGGAAGAAATGGAAATAATTTAAATTATGCAAACAAAAGTCGTTGGTCATCTAAAGAATATTATTGATGTATAATTTAATTATTAAATAACTGTGGCGCTGGAAAATACTGTAAGTGATGTGCTAAAATTCAGCAATTCCATTATTGTGTTTACCTTTACCGAAGAAAAAAACTGAAATATTCAAAGAAATCATAAGAATAAATTTCTCCTGAAAAGGTAAAATTAAATCTGAAAATTAGTAAAACCAATTTTCTTTATCAAAACGAAAATTTGATTTAATAAGATCAATTCTGATAGAACAATTTAATGCAATTCCCAAGTTTATAATAAGCAAACATGATAAGATAAGGAATTATTTATCTGTTTGGTTTCATTTTGATGTACATTTATATTATATTAGCCGCCTTTGGCGACCAGCTGGTTCGCCATGAGTAAAGCGTTCTAAAATTTTCAATTAAATCACATATTCATTAGCCTTGAAGTAATTCCGGGCATTGATTGACTGAAATTAATATTTTCTTTAAGATGATGGACGGAAAGTTCTAAAAGTACACCTTTTCATAATAATATTCTTTAATTTTATAAATCAGTCAGTTTTAATCATCGGTTATGCTTCGAAGATATTAAAAAAAATTTCGATGATGTTGCCAAAATATTAAATATGTTTTTTTAAAGAATGCGAGAAAGGGGAAAAAAGTATTAAATTAATGATACAGATATTGCAAACGATTACATAAATATGCCATTAATTCGGGATTTCAATGCATATACTGTCTAAATTCAATCAGGTTTACTTTTAATAAAGATAATTTATGGAATTAATGATATAAATATTGCAAACGATTTATTAGAATCCTTTGCCTTGCATTTATTTTTTTAGAAGATATCACATTTTAAAATTATGTTATTTTATCCAGTCACGTGCTAAAAAAAACATGGTTAAAATATTTCTTTAAAAATTCGTTAAAAATAGAAGCTTGACTTTTACATTAAAACACTGATACCATTAGACGGCTAATTTTTTAATCTTTAAATGGATGTAAAAATCATGTTTATGCGATCATATTTTCGGAAGTTATAGCGGAAAAACGTCGAAATTTCGCTTAAATTTTAATTAATTCAAATTCTAATTAAAAATTTGAAAAAAGGGCTCCAAGGTGCACATTCCGGACCTCCAAGGTATACATGTACCAAATTTGGTAGCTGTAGGTCCAACGGTCTGGCCTGTAGAGAGCTAACACACACACATTGAGCTTTATTATAAGTATATAGAAGTAAACTTGATGTAAGAACTGGGAGATTTTTAAGCTCTTAAATATTCACAGTATTTTTTAAATATATATTATAAATAATTTAGACTTTGGGAATAGAAATTTTCGCCCGGCGCACATTCTAGAATCATTATTATTTGTACAAAAACTGTATTTTTTATTTGAATGATGAAAACTATAACAATATTAATTTTTTTTAGACCAGGAAAAAAAAAAAAAAAAAAAAAAAAAATCAAGTGAGATAACCTTTTGCCCTTCTACACATATTTTTGAAAAGCTCTACATTCAAGAGTCAATAACATTCATATGCATAAAAAAACATACACAATGAGCTTGCGCACATACAAAGTACAAAGTGCTTTCTGTACAAAGAGGATTGAGATGTATTGTAAGCTATTTGCGTTTGGAAGGAACACCCATCCGGATAGAGCAATTTTTTTTTTCTCTTTGCTTTCTTTATATTTTCCCCTCAGTCCCGTTGAACCGGAAACAACATATAAAGAATAAAGACCACAAATACCACCCTGAATGTATACAACCTCTCCGAAGACTTCATATTTCTTTGGGCCATTTTCTTAAGACTCTTTTAACATCCATCGAATGTTTATCCGAGATCGGGACACGTGTGTTCCGAAAATGTGTTCAACTCCTTTTCTTCATAGTTCTGCCCCCCTTTTTTTTATTACTGTGTATGCGAAAGGAAGGGGGTCTCTTTTTTGTTTGTGTTAAAGAAGTTTTCCTGAGTTACTTCTAAAGATCTAAAATTTGAGTTCCAAACGTTTATTTTACGTTTAAATGGGCTCAGTCTTTAGATGTAACAAACATGGAACACTGAAAAAGAAAGAAAAGAAAAACATTTTTCATAATATGAAAAACGGTGAATATCGTCTGCAGAGTGTAAAACAGATTAACAAACATTTTTTTTAATGCCAACTCCCCACCCGATTTTTATTGCATTGATTTTCTGGTTTCAGATAGAATTTTTTCTATCACCTCTACTTTTTGACAATAAAAGTTATCAAATTATGAAATATTAACAATCTTATTGGAATTAAACATTATTTGCGATATGAATAGTTAATATTCTTTTATTTTAGTGAAAATAAATAAAGTATATAACTTTTGAACACGTTTTTTTATATGGCATAAAAATTCATTTGTCTTGTTTGATATCTGTGATGGAACCTTGTGATAATCCTTGAAATTCCACTCTCTTTATGGTTGATGATAATGTCAAAAATTCAGTAGACTTGTCACAAAATAAAAAGATCAGAAAACAGAAATCAACTACGCCCATCATAAAAAGATTATGTGCATGCTAATGTAATTGCATCCTTGTAAAATCCTTTCAGTAATATGATCAGCAAGATTGCCTCTCCAAAATGTTCTGGCATATTATCTAATAAATGTCTTCTACTTCTTCTCTAGCATAAACGTATGGATCTTGGTTAGATCCACGAATATTATGCATGACATTCCGAACGTTCTCATTTTCACTAGTGACTACATTTTAATTCAAAATTGCCTGATTCTGGTCTGTGTCGTCTTTTGTTTTTCCTTTTCGAAATTCATAGTAGATACTAAAATTAAATTTCAAATGCATCACGTGATGTGTACGTGTTTGATCTGCATCAAGTGAACATGAGCTGGTGCCATTTTCCTTTGCTCTAGTATTAGTTCGAATTGGGGAAAATCTCTTAGAATTTCATTTTCTTTTTTTCTGCATTACTCTTTCTGGTTAATTTTTACTTAAGATGTTTAAGAATGGAAAATGAAAGCAGTTATTAATGAATTTAGCAAAATTTATAATGTACATTTTTACTTCTTAATGCATAAATTATACAGACATAAATTATACTTAATGCATAAATTATTACAGTTGCCACAACAATATTTTTTAAATACATTCCTGCAGCATAGTGATATAACTTATATATGGCATTAATTTTTTTTCTTCACCCTCAATAGGTTTCATTTTAAGAAATGAAACTTATGCATCCATGTTTTATTACCATGTTAATCGCGAGACATCTCAGGACATCTATTCCCTCGTTTCCAGTCATTACTTCATTGGCTACATTTGTCTCAGTGATTTCTTTTTTTACAAAACTGTTGTTTTCAAAATCAATATATTAAAATTTTTGTGAAAAATATGCATAAAATTGTATCTTTCATTCAGCGGATAGAAGATCATTTCACTTGAAAAATTCTTAGTAGCATTCCACTAGGTTATTTATTGTTCCCTCAAAATCAAACGGATCAATTTTCTAAAATTCTAAATATCAGGAAATGACAGAGTCGAATATATTAAGTTTCCCGGTATTGGCAAGTATATATTTTGGTCTGTTATTTGAGATGGTTTAGCTTAAAATTGTTTCGAGTAAATCTTCTTTGTTTGTATGAGTTTCTCTTTTTTAGCTATATTCAGCAATGCTTTCCTCGATCAGCCATTCTGTTTTTTTGTATGACTGACTTAGAAATAACAATAACTGCAGAAGCAATATAAATATTTTATATAATTAGTGATAGCTTTTTAAAAATAAATAAATGATGGTTCAGTATATTCGAAATATAACTTTTGTTCATTTATTTATTTAGTTGTCGATGATGTATTCAGTAAGAAATCGAATTTTTTTCGATATAGATATGCAAATATGAACACTAACTTAGAATAACAGTTGTCTTCGGTAATTTAAAAAATCTATTAAGTTATAAAAAAATTTCAAAAATAAAAATATAGTATAATAATAAAATAAACAATAAAAGATAACAATACTTTCAACGATTAAAATAAGACAATGTGATTGCAATTACTTTTTATTCGCCAAAATAAAAATTTAGTCCAATTATGTAGCACCAAGTTTAAGAGCGGAATTCAGAAAATTCTTTTTCGGGCAGATACTATTTAAACTCTGATTGTACTAATCTATTCAAATTATCTACACAATTACTATGATTATCATACATTAAAATTAATTGGGCATATTGAAAAAAATACATTCTCTTCAGAACAAAATTTTAAAATAAACAATAATAATTTGATGTAATTTGCCATTAAAAAGTGAAGCGGTTTAAGGAATAATGACATCATAATTTATAAAAATGTTATACAGTAAAACAATATATGCATATAATAAAAAACAGCGTTAACGCATAAAACTGCAGTCTAATTAGACATATTTACCTTTGCAACTAATTGTTATTTATGTGGAAATTATTTTGTTCGAAATAAAAATCCTTGTTTTTGTCCCTCTCTTTTCATCATTATTCTAAATTCATCGTGGAATAAATTGTGTGTACCTGTAAAAAAATAAAATAGTTTATTTCATCTTAATGTTCATAAAAATGCATGATATAAATGGATAGATTAGTTTTTACGTTTTAATGATTCCTTTAGAGAGTTAAAAATTAATTTTTGCTGGAAATGTTTCCATTCTAGTTTCTGTTTAAAGTTACTTTAATTCTCGATGTAAGATAATTTGCAGTTTTCACGTTTTAGTAAATGAAGTGGTCATATGTTTCTGAAACATGGAACATTCTTGTTCCCAAAATAATTATACTGTTTAGATTCAATTTATTCCTTTGCTGCTATCTTTCTCATTTTGTATTTTGAAAAAAGAAAACAAAAGAAAAAAATAGAAATATAGAGTCTGATTAAGTAATTAAGTATAAACAGCTAGTATGAAGTAAGTAAAAACAGAAATTTATTACATAGTTTTTCTAAAAACAATTAGCTATTAAATGATGCAAATACATAATGGATTGTTATTATTATTTTGCAAAGAAGGAATTAGATTTTTTTATAAGTAAAAAAGCAAAATAACGTATAATTTTTTGCTTTGAAGGTTAAGTTCCTATTAATAAACAATGTTCTGTAAGAACATCGGATTTAACATGTTGTATTTCCAGTTATAAAAAAATGCTATAAAGCGATAAACGGTTGTTAAAAAATAACGGAAGTTGCATATTGTTTCGAAAATCTAATCCTACTAGATTCTATTTATGTCTATTATTTCATCTTTTGGGATTTTCATAACTTTTATTCCTTATTGCAATTCGTGATGAAATTTTTAAGTATCTAATAAGCTTGCTAAAAGTTTTGTACACGTAAAGAAATAAAGAGCAGGTTTTTTTTAATATAATTATTTTGAGTTATAAAATCTAAAAACTACCGAATTTTTCCTTTCAAAATTTATTTCCGAATTCTGTTTTATATGGGAATACCAGGAGTAATTAATATAATTCTTCTTTAATGTTGGGTTAAGTAAGAATAAGTGGATAATATGAATCCTTTCAATCTTCCGAAGCTTTATAATACAAAACTTAGTAACTAGGTTTCATACATAATCATTTCATTGTCATCTTTAATTATTTCATTTTTTTTTCTTCATTCTAATTCATTCTCTTTTTTTACATCCATTTTAATTTTTCTTGTCAAAATTTCCCTCCTTTTTTCAACTTAGCTCAACTTTACTTCAAATGTATGTTAAAATTTAAAGAAGGTTGATATTTTGCTTCATTTTTAAAGAATAGTTTTTGAAATTTTTTTGTGATCTTTGCACCATGGTAAGTTGTACAAAATTGTCGATTGATGAATTATTTGCATTAGCATATTGTGTACAGCAAAAAATCCTCCGAATGCAGTTGAAGAATTATTTTATGCTAAATTGAAATATTGTCGCAATTTTTTTTTGAAACCTAACAATTTTTAGAATGATTTAAATTTTATGAATTATTTTTAATCAGGAATTTCTTGGAATTCATTATATTTGAAATTTAATTTAGTGTAAAGTGTTAAATAATTGTCTTTAAATGTTTTAAATTAAACATAAGACGCTTAAGGTATAGTTCTGCTGTAATTCTATTTTGTAGTTTTTTTTTTTTTTTTTTTTTTTTTAAAAAAGAGAAAGAAGATAGGGTTTTTTTCATACATTGCAGCAGAAACGAATGTCAGCTAATTCTATTTTCGACGCCTCTTTACTCGGAAGAAGTTATTAAGCATTAACACGTCTTAATCCTAAGAATGAAAGAAAGATACATTATCTCACGTCTCTAATTCATTTCACGCCAAATAATTTTTTCCTCTGCAATAAATTACGAAAAATATTTCAACGTGATGGAAAAAAGAAACTAACTGGCGTGAAAGAGTATCAATTAATTAGAAAACCTAAACAAGATTAATTTAAGATACAAGTTCAAATAACCTACGTTCCAAAATGTCGTCCCTCTTTCAAAGATTACTTTTTTGTCTTCGATAGCTGGCATGTCAGTCATGGTTTAAACAAGGTGACACGGACACACACTATTAGCATTCTTCTAGCGCATATTTTGGAATGAATGAAATGGTATCTTCCAATCTCCCTTTTTTTTGTATTTTTCCCCTGCAATTTTTCAGCAAAGTTATTCTCTCCACGTAGTCTATTAATCAATGTCAAGGCGTTGAAATGCGATATCCAATCTCCCTTCCCTTGAATTTTACCGTCTCTCTTGTAGATTTTTTTCAGTGATAAGGTATTTAGGAAAAGACAGAGCTCATACTGACTTTCTATTTACCACAAAGAAATTATGTTTACCGTCTGTAAATTTACTACCTTTCCTAAATATACTTGCCACTTGACGTGAAACATCTCTTACGCTAATGTAATTTGTGCTTAGAGGGGCCTTCCTTCAGGAATTTTTGTACAAATATTTTTTTTATTAAGACGTATATTTCTATCTGTTTATTTTCAAAGCCTAGCCTTGTTAACAAAGCAGATAAGAACGTGACTTAGTTTTCATTTTTTTTTTTTTTTTGGCTAAAAGTCTATGCTATGTGCTGTAATTTGTTTTTATTCTTCATCTTAACTGAGGGCTTAAGATATTCATTATGATTTTCATAGCAGATTAGAACAATTCTTTCATTTTTAAAATTACAAAAACCTCTCTAAAATATCGACTTTATTAACAAAGTGAAATTCATAACTTATAACTTAAAAATCGACCTTTACGCAGTGACTGGAGTTTCTAATCTTTATTCTATGCTGATAAGGAAAGGATAGAAATGTTACAGTCAAAAATAAACATTAAAAGCAGTGAACAGTTAGTGTATAAAAAAAAGAATGAGAAAAGAAATTTTAATTAAAATTCATTTCCTTCAGTCTTATTAATTCTTATTAATTTTGTTAGAGTGATATTTTTACTTTCTCGTTTATGCAGAGTAGAGAAAGCATAATAATTGTCAAAAAATTCGAACTCAAGATTTGGACTTATTTCGTTTCAGACTTCCTTGAGTTCAAAAAGCACATTTTTTGAAAAATATCCGTCTGTCTGTGACAAAGATAACTTAAAAAAGTTTTGGGATCGATCATTGTGAATTAATATACGATTTTTACACTTAATTTTCAGATTTCTATGCAATTTTAAGTAAAATATTTTAAGAGAAAATTCCATCTGTACGGCTGCCCGAATATAAGTTAACACGATAATTACAAAACGTAGACAGTTAGATAGATAAAATTCGGTGCACAGATTTAACTTCAATAGTATAATCATCTATCAAATTTTAAACCAAATTAAAGTATCAGTTTATTGTCTGTCTGTCTGTCTTTCAGAAGCATGTAAAAGCGATTATTCAAAAATTCAATAACTTAAAAATATATCAAATTTGACATGGAATTTTATGACTACAAATGCAGTTTCGTTTCAAAACTTTATTGCAATCAGTAAGAATAATCTATTTCCTCATTGCTAGATGCTGATCTGCTGCATGATAATCCCTTAGGGAATTTTCGAATTTTGTGAGCTGCGCTAAGTTTATTGCATTATGAGAAGAATCATGTTAGACCCTTTTAAGTGTATTTTGTTGTGTTGTTCGTGTCGCGTCTTCACTGTTAAATATATGTTAAAATAATGTAAATAAATTATTTTCGACCATGATTGCCTATTTACTGTGCCCAGTATATGAGAACTTTCCTCAATCGATTGAATAAAAATGCCTAAAACGCAAATTTGTTATTTGGGTGCTATTAATACATGCCTGGAGTTAATTTCCAAGCAATTTTCGAATAGCACGTTAGATTCAATAAAAATGCTGAATTCATGCCCAGAGTTAACATTTCATAACTATTATACGCCACTGCCATGTAAGACGTTCTCTTAGAGAGTATGCGTGAAAGTTTGCATACTTCCGCTGGTTTAAATTAAAAAAACAACCATCGTATTGCAATTAAATTATTTTTTTTCATGCTAAATGCAAATTTTATATACGAAGTTAAATTCTTCTTTATTAAGAAATATTTGAACTGCTATAGATGCCCTTTTAATTGCGCTGAGGGTAAAGATATCGTTACGATTTTCAATATTAATAAATAAAGTTAAAAAAAGAAGCTATAATTTAGTATTTTTTTTCTATAATAGAATAACATTTTTTTTTCTACACTGTATTTGTATTATTCCTCTTTAAAACTATATAGATTTGCGACTTTAATAGAATAAAACAGCCACCTTATAAAAAATACCTAATAGCAAATGGCCTATATATAAACGATTAAATTTAATTTAAAAAAAAGGGAGCTTTGAAAGATCTTTTTCTTCAAGTCTTACTATTTTTAAAATGATCAAAGTAAACAAATTAGCCTGGAGGAAAAGTAATAAAATAGTAAAATATTTTTTATGTCCCTTTTGTTCTTTTTCTCCCTTTAAAAGTTTTATAATCAGCAACTTCATTGTCTTTAATGTTTCAAAATTTATTTTATGCATTTTATTTTAAATCATTAAAATTATGGTCCCTCCCATAAACAATGCTTCAACTTCGACGCGTAGGAGCTCAGAAAATATAGCCACTTTAATTAAGACAGCTAAACTGAAAAACAAATAAATATTAATGTAGCTAAGCGCTTATATTTGCATAATAAAGAAAAAAAATGCTAATAAAAGCGAGAAGAGGTTTAATTTAGTGAAATAACTATTATTAAATGGGAGAGTCACTTCTGAAATTTCAGCTATAAATCTACTTCAGATTCACGTTCGTATATCTAAATACAAACACTTAACTTCAATGCAGAGCGAATTACAAGTAAGGCCATCAATTGTTTTTAAGACGGGAAATAGTTATAAAAAAAAGTATGAAGAAAAGTTGGAAAGAAGGAAAGCAGAAGAAAAAGTGTGTCATTCAGTACGTGGTATATAAGAAAATAAATGTTTTTAGATAATCTACTTTGCTTTAAATACTTGTTTAGGTAATAACCTTGTTGGAAAGAACAAATGAAAAGAACCAATGTTATATTTGCATAGAATATGCAATTATTAAATGGGTTTTACAACTTTTTTTCATAGTCAGTAGTGACCGTATATGTACAATAATTCGTGTCTTGACTCTTTTTTTAAAAGCATGTAATTACTTCACTCCATCTCTCTATTCAAATGAAGTTTCTCGTAAGCATTTTATGTCAAATACTGAATACGTGGGCAAAATTAACAAGTTTATATCAAACGCGAGGAAAATGTAGAACTTAATATCATTTTTGAAGTTAAAAGGAGTATAAGATTAAAAAAAAGGTTAAAGAATACTCCACACAAAATTGGCAACATTTATTTAAGTCTGCTTTCATGAAAGATATAACTTGGCAGCGGTTATCTATTGCATTTCTGACGATTGAAGTATTAACATATACATAGCAAACAGGCTAAACATTTGTTATCGTTATTTACCTTTTTATCAAAATGAAGCAACTAATGAGCGGGAGAAAAATAAAGGAGAAATGTAAAATTTTAAGTTCATTATAAAAACGAAAAAAAATTTAAGACCTTTGCTTAACACGTTGCAATTATAACAATAAATGCTGGATATATGACTATTCACTTATCCAAAGTCATTCTATGCGATACCCAGACCTAGAAAGAGGCCATGCTGCAAACTTGATGGGTCACCGAAAAGCAACCCCATTTAGCACGAAGGAAGTAACAACATTTGATGATATCGGACCTTTGCAAATAATTAAGAATCCTTTAGAGAAAATGTGTATTGGTACAGAAAAAAAGAATACAAGAGATATTATATTCGAAATTACATATTAAATAGTGAAACATTAAAAATGCATTAATTGTTAACTTTTTACATGAGGAGAGAACGTAATACAGCGATTTGACAAAATGTCCTTATAGAAGGTATATTTTTCAAATTGAAATACTGTCCATGTAGGCTTATAAATTTCTTCGATAGTTAAATGAAGATAATCTTTCAAAAATTTTGCTCTTAAATTGAGGAAAAACGTGTATTTTTCAACAAAACATTCTAAGATCTTGGATTTTGGAAACATAAGTTAGATTGCCTGAACTTTCATTTAATAAAATGACTCAAAATTTAAGAAACAAAAAGTTTAACCAAAGAAAGTAAACATTTTTATTACTAAAATAGAGTTAACTGCGAATTTTAATCCAATGTGAGTTATTATTTTTTTTATCACATGTGTAGAAACCTTTGTAGGCTAAAATTAACCAACCATAGAATTTAAATAAATTCATTAAAAGTAAATAACATTTTTTTAGGAGAAAGAAAATGGTTGGTCAATTAGTTTGATCAGCGATTCGTTGCATATTTCTAAAGTGACCAGACATTCCAGATAAGCTGGGGCAATCCCACTTTTACACCTTTTTTTCCAAACTGAAAAAAAAATTCTAATTTTTCCTAATGCAGAACAAAACTTCCCAAATGATCTCTTTTTTAAATTTTTAGCTAAATAAATATATTAAATTTAAGAAAACTGATATACATTTTTTAAATCTTAGATTAGTAGTATCTGATAAATTTTTCTAGTTTTACTGTGTAGAAAATGCAATACTGTATCTTAATAATCGTTATGATGAATATTACTTAATTTTGTGCGAGATTGTTCTATTATTAAATGCCTCTGATAAATTGATCGAACAACACAGTTTACGATTATCTGATAATATTTTTACTGTCCTGGTCTGAATCTCTCTCTTCAAAGTACCTAATACCTCGGGTTAAAATTCAAAATAGTCGTGTAGATTAAATATACAACTGTGACCGAAAGGGCGCCAAAAGTCTAACTCTGTCAGGATAGACTATTAAAATCAATAAATCATGCCAATTTAGTTAAAAATACATTTAATGACATTAAAGGACATGATTTACAAGGGGACAAAACTATTGAGGACAATAACATTTTACATATATGCATAAAAATAATACTCGGGGATTACATCATGCTTTACGTTCGCTTCGAAGACATGGACTGATTGTTCATCGTAACGACCGATAGAGGGCCGAGGAACAGTTATGGTTACACAACTATTTTTTTAAAATGATCTCTGATAGAATTGGTAATGCCAATAGTTAGTGGATCTGGATATATTCAATGTAATAGAACTCCACTTATTCGGATTTCAAGGGAATACACATAATTTGGATAGTTAAATACTTGGATAACTGGAGGAGAAAGGAAATTGTTGATTAAATTAATAAATGTAAAAAACAACGTTGATTAAAATATTTGTTGCTGTATACATCTTACAATAAAATATTTATTTATGCTTGGAAATATCAATTAAAAACATTTGTTTCATTGTCTTTATTCGGATAAATTTTGTGTGCCGATTTTTTTCAAAGGAATCCAGATAGATAATTAACGATCCTAATAACTGGAATTCAGATAACTGGATTTCTTATATATGTTGGTAATAATATTATTAATAGTGCTTCCACTGTCTAATAAGGCATGATAATTTAATGGTAAGGTTTCATGGCAATAGTTTTAAAAACATACCTTAAAAAAAAAAAAATCCGTGATTTCTTTTAAAAACAGTGCATTATGTCTCAAATAGACATGAGAACAAAATCTTCCTTTCGATCAAAAAAATCTATTTCATTTCATAAAGTACGTCTCTTAAATTTACTTTTTATTTCTTAAGATGTTATTCTTGTAAAACTCATCTTCTTCAGTATTCTTGCTGGAATAGCTGTTGACTAGGTCTTTTGTTAAATTTGATTGCATTCCAGAAAACATGGGTGGCATTTGCGAATTGAAAAGAATTAAGGCTACAGATTGTTGAATAATTAAAATGATGTCATATATGAAATCTTAATAATAATAATGCATTCGTAAGGTTTGTGAAATCTTGTCGATTATATTTTTTTTGTTCGCTGACTCGAAATGTGAAATTTCAAAGACATGACCAATAAATTTTAACTTGCATTCATTTATAAGACTTCTAAAAGATATTATAAACTCGAAGCTAAGTATTATTAGCTGCTATATTCTGAGTTAACGTTATAAACCTTAAAAAGACGATTTTTTTTCTAGGGAAGTTTTATAGACTTAATGTTAATGAACATATTTTGAGCGAGTTTGTGGTAAATAATGTTTTTACGTCTTTTCACCACACGTTGGTGGTAGACATAGCGCAAAATAACAATTGTGCTGGAGAGAAAGCATTCTATTTTTACTTCTTTAGATTTCATTTCCTGGCTGCTGAGTTTAAAGACAAAAATACAGTAGGAACCAATTATCAAATTGCTTAGAGGGAAAGCAGAAGAAAAGAAATCCGATAGCAAAAATATTCCCTCTAGCGATAAATATTCACTCTCTCACTCTTATCACTTCCAGTTTATCTGCATCTGCTGTTGTCAGTGTTAAGTTAAGGATATTTACTTCGAGTCTTATTTCTGACTCGGTATATTAGGCTTTTGCCTAGGTCGCTGCACCGAGAAGGGCGCCAGTATGTTTATTAAAAATATGTTATTAGTCTACTTGCCAAATAAATAAATTTGTAAAAATTACAAATTCTATAAACTATAAATGTATTTGGATAATATGTAATCTAATATAATTGAACAGTTTCTTTTCTGTTTCAAAGTATTTATAAAATCGAAAGTCTATTTAAATAATAATGAGTATGTATAATGTGGATACTGCAGAATCATGAATCTTAATAAATCAATAAACACTCATGTATTTTCTTAAGTTACTTAAATAAAAGAAATTACTCTAAAATAAATTAACAAAATCGTCATTTAAGGGAAAAATTTGTTTAGAAATGAACGTTAAATTAGCCAATGTAATTTAAACTATCAAGGGCCTTAAAATCAATTCTGATTCTACAGAGAAAGTTTAATAATCTTTTACCAATTATAAACGTGTATTTTACATTTTTATGTCTTTAATATTATTTCGTAGACGGTGTGGAAAACTGTTTTTACACATTTTATATTTTTTATACGAGAAGGCTATTTTTTATCTTCTCGTGTATGAAACAACCATCAAAAGATTTGAACTCTACGAATCTCCAATATCAGACCTTCATCAGATGGAAAAACAATTTTTTCGAGTTATGTCTGTATGTGAAGTTGATAATTCGAAAATTGTTTGAGTTAGAAAGAGGAAATATTATATGTGACCTTTACACTGCAAGTTTGCATGGGAATTTTATTTGATGAAATAATGTATGTAACTTTTACAATTTTTGTGAAAATTTATAAATTTTCATCAAATATTGAACAAAATTCATTGACTTGATTCCTTCTAGTTATTCCAGTACTAATGAACCCGATAACTACAAAATGTAAAAAGCTAGGTAGATAAAATTTCACACACGTCTAAGATATCGATTCTTATCAAATTTTGTACCAAATCTATCATAAGCGTGAACGTTGATCTGTACTTTCGCATGAGCGTAAAAACAATAATTCGTAAATGCAATAATTTAAGTTAATAAAATTCTGTGTTTTATCTTTTCACTATAGTTCTAAGTCAAATTTACCAAATATCAGTCGGCTAGCAAAAAGCGTGTCTAAAATGCATACTCGCCGATAGATACAATACAAATGTTAGATTACTCTAAAATCGTCGATGGTATTTGCGCCCTTAATCAAGGTCCACAGCTTTATGGGTAGAGTGACAGATAAGTTTTCCAATTATAATTCAGACGATGTTGAGTATTTGAAGAAAAACGAAACATAAAATTGAAATTCATTTAAAGTATGAACGATTTATCCTTGTAAACTTAAAAATTAATAATTACAGTGAGAGATTGAGAGAAAACATTTGGTTGAATTATTTAGTTTTTTAAAAAACCTGCTCTGTAAAGAAAAAATTACTCTCATTCTTTTTGCAAAGAAACAAAATAGTTCTAGGATTTCAAAATAACTCACTTCAGGAAAAAGCTAAGAATTTAAATCGGCCATCCGAAAACATTTTAAAGGACGAACGAACGAACAAATAAAATGAATCCCCTTCTAAAAAACCGAAACCACATTCAGGAATCTATTTCAATGCATGGAACTTAGTAAACGATTCTACAATTGCTCACAAAACCGTTAAGCCGGGACTGACTTTTTTTCCCTCGACTTCCTAGTGCCATCGATATTGAAAAAAAGAAAAAGATAAAAGTTAGCTGAGACGAAGCCTATCTTTCGTTGTGGGCGGTAGTTGGGAAAGATGGTCTCACCAGTTGAGTAATTTCTCAGATTACCGAAAAGCGGTAGCTTGGCAAAGAGGTCAAAAGATTTATTGAACGTTGATGGGATAGTATTGTCGGGAAGAGTTTATAAGCCGGTTGAGAACTGCAACTATCTTCTTCACTTACTCAAAGCTTGAGGTAAGAACAGTTAATCTTGGTTTGAAGTGGTGTGGATGAAGATAAACTCGAGCAGTCGCCAGAAGAACCAACCTGAAAAAGAGTTTTAAGATTATGAATTGCCACTTAAATTACTAATAGTGTGGACAGGGATTTCGGTACGGGGATTTTGCGATCTTTTTAAGACGTGGAAATGGATTCTGGTCTTTACGACGGTAGTGAGGTTTTTCATTAGCTTAAGTTGATGGTTACGCTTGTCTAATTTACTATACGCTTGTTAATAAAGATGCGAAAGAACAGGGTGAATTAAATGTATTCGTTTCAATGCATTGAAGTCAAAATAAATCATAGTTTGCAATAATTAATTCTGAATTTTAAAGCGGATATTCTTGTATTTATTTTAACGAATTTTTTTCTATAGCTGTATAACTTTTCGTATCGTATATTCTATTTTAAAATAATGTAGAACAAATATTTTTTCTGACCATGTTTCAAAATGTCTTCTGGATTATGGTCGGGCTTCTATACTTTTAAAACAAATACCTTTAGTCTGTGTAGAGATATTCTACTAGTATTATTCTATACCAGACATATATAAAATATTATTTTACATCTCCGATTCGATCTGAATTATATAACAGGATACCATTTCGTGTCCTTACCTTAAGGTTATTCAAGTAGTGTCGCGTACATGAAATAAAAGACAAATCACAACACCTGCAGGTTGTGATCTTTCTGGTTCTTTTCAGCTTACCAGTTACGAAATGTACTTGTTTAAATTTGAAAAAAATGGACCAGTGTCAAGATCATGCGACTGAGTTACTCTAGTGTATTACAAAATTTGGCAAAAATATATTCATAACAAAATTATTCGGTTGACACAAAATTATACAAATGTACAAGATAAAAACCCATCACAAAATAAAAACAGGAAAACTCTAAGAGGAGAATAAATGCTATTAATAAAACGAAATTAAGTAAAAAATGAAAAAGGAAAGTTTAGTTTAGTTATATTAACGTTCCGTTTTAAAACAAAACTAGGGTATTTTGGAACGGACCTCGTAATTTTGAACCGAGGTGAGATTACGAGGAGGGCACATGAGCTGGCACTCCCCCCCCCTCTCTCCAAACGTTTAACGAGAACCTTCTTCTTGCATACAGTCGACCACCCCGCGACCACTGAACGTAGCACTGGTGGCGGGGTCGTCGTTTAACGAGAACCTAAGAAAAAAAGGGAAAGGAACGAGAATATAAAAAGTAATATTAACATCGCAAGGATTTCACAACGATACTATAGGGAAATTTATGCTGTTAAGGCGGAATTTGATATAATATTTCCATCTTGCCATAATTAATTTCGAAAATGGCATAAATACAAAAGTGACTTAAAATAAAGAGGAATTCAATTCATTTTCATGATGTTCCCTCTAAGACTGTCTCCCAGGATATTTATACCCTCTTGCCCCATTGCTGTTTAACCATTGATCAAATATTACCTTCGCTTAAAGTAATGGAATTAAGCTTTTAAAAATAAGAGTTGTCATTAAAATAAAATACATTTATTATAATTTTTAAAGCTTATATTGTTACAAAAAAAATGTCCCCTACCAACACGTTTCTCATGAAAAATTTTAATTAAAACAAAACCAGATTTTTATGTATGCAATTTTAGAGCGACTTATGTAATTTATTCCTCCCGTGAAAAACTGCGAATTTAAAATTTTTAAAAATATTTCAATGGACGACATATTATTTATGGAATATAATTATATCCTATTGAGTTATTTTAATTTTCAAAGCAAATATTCATTAAATTCATGCATTTTTCATCGCATTTTCCTCAATCAACATTCTTTTGAAGAATGCACTGGTTATCCTTGATACGAGCTGCTGAAAGCATTTGGATGGAAATATTATTCGACATTCCTAATTTTACACGCACACTTACCAAACACATTTCGATACTTCATTTCCATAACCAGCAACATCTAATGAAGCAATAAATCAGATAGACAACATCTAAATATCGATCCTGCCTGAGAAAGTGGAAAATAATCAAGTCGCTATAAATCGACTGATCGAAAAATTAACCAATGGAAGAAAGAAAAAGGTAAATGAAATTATGCAACAAGAAAAAAAAAGTGAAAAATAATCCACCTAACATGCTCTGCGGGCGTGATACTGCAAATCTAATTAGTAACATACCGACCATCATCCAGTTCCTATCTTCCTGCAGTCACCTCTTCCAAGAAAAATGACATCACCATGGGACCTGACCAGCGTGGCTTGAGAGATATCTTCCCTTACTTCATCCTTAATAGGTATTACTTTGAGAGATACTGATATTCATTTATCTTTGGCGACTTGACTTGGCGAGCCGTCATTTAGTGGAGGATTATTCGTTCGGTAAGATCAAGTACATCAGCACGTTTCGGTCTCACGGTTGTGTTGAAATTCTACATCGTAATTAAGTAAATTGCTGCTTCCTCACAATAACTGTACATCAATTTTTATTAATGATGTACATTTAGGAAAGATAGACACATTTGGCACACCTTGAGAGCTTAAACGTTTCTGTGAACGATCATCTCGCCAAATAGATAAGAATAATGGCTACAATAAATGGGTATTGGCAAGCAAGAAAATAATGTGCTTTCATAAAAATTCGCACTTTACTAAGCAGTTCTTTCATCTAGTGATAGACAGAAGAGTTATTACGAGTTTTTATCCGTTCTTGATATTTTTTTAATGTAAAGCATTTATTTGAATAAAATGTATCCTTCGATTATATTAATCACAGTTTGTCAATTTTATTAGCAACTGTAAATTTATGAAATTTTATATATGCTTCAGGATGAGGACTAGTTGCATAAATATAACTGATGGATAATTTACAACAAAAATATTATTTTCAATAAAAAAATTTTTTGATATTATTTTAAAAGAGCCCATTTAAGTAATATCTCAATGACTAGAGAAATGTAGTAGATTTTAACTGCGTGTTAAACGGTTAAGTCACGTCTTTTTTTCTACGCTGAGTGCTGAACATATTTAAAAATTAAAATTGTTGGATGTGATAAAGCATGTATTCTGATCAGGATTCAATACAGATACATCAATGAAGGTAATAAGCATACTGAGAAATGCTTAGAAGAATCTTTTAATAAGAATATTTCTTGGTATAAAATGTTTGTTCATTCAACATTCAGTCAGTCCAAGCAGTATCTTTTCGTTCAAATTTGTTTTTATTTATAGATGTGTTATTATTAATTATGTTACAAATAAAAATATTTTTTATAACCAGTCACTACAATGTAAATTGATTAAATTCAATTTAATTTAAAATAAAAAATTAAACCTTGCATTAAAAACTGATAAGTCTCTTCAAAAATGCTTTTTTTTTTGTCTTTGTTAACAAACTATGAAAATCTATTGATGGCAAACAAAATATAAATTTAGTTTTAGTTAATAGGTTAAAAATTGATAAGATATTGTATCTTAAGGATAGCTTTAGAGAATTCTATCTTTTTTTCTCTTATTGTTTGAGAAATTAGTGTAACAACTATTTTGTCCATTATTATTTAACAAGCTGTTACTTTTTATGAAGCTAAAACTAACATGTTTTCAGCCTATCATGGCGCCAAAAAATCTGGAATTTAAAATACCCTGGTCTATTGTGGCGGATTTCTGACTTTTCAGATTAGGTTGCTATCTAAGACTACAAGCAAGTCGGTTTAAAAAATGTTATTAGCATTGTCTCTAAAGAAATGCATTTTTTAAGATGAAAATCTTATGAATCATAAGGTAATGGAACAATATAAACTGTTTGTTAATCTAATTAGTGAGGTTCGAATCTATTTCATTCAATCCTTTTCGATATTACAATAAGACTGAATATTTTGCACGAATGTGGATGCTGCATAATTATGAATCATGAAAATGAATAATTAATAATATATATTTTTTGACAAGGTTACAAAAATAAAAATGCAAAAATTAACATATTCATTAAATATGCTAATGATTGCAAAAAATATACCATTAACTTATTGATTTAATTAAAATTGTCATGAAATGAGAAATTAACTGACCAATTTATAAAAAGTAAAGGCTCTATAACACCCATTGCCTAGGGCATCGAAATGCTTATATCCAACACTGCCGATTTATAATATAAACTGCGAAAGATTTAGTTTTGTTGTCAGCGTCAAATGCATCAAAATACTGAACTATTTAGTGTGGGGATTGTTTGCCTTTCTTCATGGGAAAAATATACGACTCTGTCACTAAATGTAAGATAATATGTTGTTATCAGAGGCAAAGCAGCAGCATTACACAAAAGATAAAGATACCCTTAGTTTTTTTAATGTATATAATTTGATAGGCTTTGGGTCTTAGATAAAGTTTCGCTTGACGCTATGGAGATAATTCTTTTTGTGTGTTGATTCACCTGTAAACGCCAAGTGTAACAATTTTTTAAAAGGATTTCTATCTTTCTCACATTTAATTTGCTACGTTATTTGCAATTACACGGTAACATACAATTAAATCTGTCATGCTATCGCAATGTCACATAAACTCATTGTATGAATAAGTTTCTTGGTAAAATGCCTCATCGACATATTTCAATTAAGTCTCAGTTCCACAAAGACCGAGGAACTATCAGAAACCCTCATAAAGATCACAGAGCTAGACCTGAATATAAAAATTCTTTTTTTTTTTATCTCTCGCTGTTACTTTTTATCTAAAGATGCTCGTGAGTCGTAGGCAATAGTCATTCAGTCTGACGAACGGCGGATTCACGCGCGATAAACATGGACACCCAAATGCCTTAAAAACTTCAAAAGAACATCCTCATCATTCGTCGCTGTTATCATTTTAATCGTTCTATTTTTGCCTCCAATGATCCCTAGAAAAGCATTATTGTGTTTGAACAAGATAAAAAGGTCCGTCTGGCACCATGGAGTTCTAAGTTTATAGCGCTTCCTCGAGTAAACTGTTCTTAACATTCCCTTCTGCCTGAAAACAGGCCGTTTGTTTTTACAGGAATAGCATTTTTCCCAATCCACACTTCCTGGAACTTTTGTGAGGATATTTAGAAGAGTTCTATCTTTTTTGGCTTTTCTTGCCATAGAAGTAAAGCTCGAGGAATCGAGGGTATTGAATGATGTCGGATTGAAAGAGTTACTTAGTTTCCTTGAGAGAATGAGCTAAGGAAAGGCTTTCTATTTTGCTGATAAAAGACACTGAACACCATTAAAGAAATGTGTCATATAAACGTAGTATCTTTCTTTCCTTCCTCCCGACTTTTTTTCCTTTTTCGTGTTTGAAATATATGGAAGGAGAGTATTGTCATCTCCACAAAACTCCGAATATAGATTTTGATCAATATTCATATGCCAGATCTTCCCAAGACCTAAAAAAATATCCTTTTTTGTCATTATATTTGTCTTTTTTATGAATTCAGATAGAGAAAAACAGAGAGAGCTACGTGAATGAAATTTTAAATGTAATCTGAGCATAGAAATTATAGGCTTTTGTAAAATTTTTGGGAAATCTTCAGAGAAAAAGTTGTTTTTTTTCCATTGAAAACAAACAAACAAACAAGCTTATTAATTGAATCTGCAATATTTTAATGACTTTTATATGCTACCATCAATGGGAATAAGCAGTTATTATTAATTCTACTAGGCATTATTAATAAAAACCTGTTCTTTAGGTCAAGGTGAGAAATGCCGCAAATTATTCACTCTAATTGATTTTTAATAATTCTAAATGAAATTTGGTCAGTGTAATTAAACAGTTTATAGAAGATTGGAAAATAATTTATATAAACATATACATAAACATACGCAAAGTGAATATCGGTTAGTACTAATAATAACCGATTATTCACATTCACTATTATAACACATTAAAAAAAATTGAACAACTGACATTTACCAAATTTCGATGATTTTTAATAATAACTGGTTAATAAGATAAATGCTCATAAATTATTCAATTAAACCGGTTTATTTGGTTACTATTTAATAACCTGTTAATAATAAGCCTTTTATTTTGTTGATGATATAAGCTGTATTTTAGAATTTTCATTGTCATTTTTTATAAGTAGTCAACTTTTATATTGGCTCTGCTCACTTGCAAAGGGATCTTGAATATTAGTATCACTGATGTGATGATATCTAATTACTTCTGATCATGAAAATGCAGTATTCTAAATTATCATTGTAAATCTCAACCTGTAATTTATTCTCCCTAAGAAATCTTACGGCATTTGTTCACTCTTATATGATTATTGACATGAGTGTGAACATGAGATTCATAATATTCTTTCTCACAGCATATCATTAGTACTATTTTAAAAACTCATAAATGCTTATGCATAAAATTAAAGGATTCTATAATGAGTAAATTATAATGGTTTTATATTTCTATATTATCTGTTCAAATGCGGGATATTATAAACTTAACTTAAACCCCGTACTATAAAAATAGTTGTAGATTTCTTGGGAGAGAAAAAGGTTTATTTGTTTTGCTAAATGAATCATATTTTCCACTTGATATATATCTTCTGCTTATCTGGGAAACCGTTTCGATATTTATACTTCGAAATTCCATAATTAATTCTCATCTCATGCTATTTTTCTATAAAATTATTAATTTAATAATTTGATTACCTGAAATAATTAAGTGTTATTCGATTTGTTTTGCCATCGAGGATTTTGAGAAATAGGAAATTATTTCAGAAGTGGCTTTATTAAATTTGATTACATTTACAATCTTTTATATAAATTTTACTTCAATGAATATTCTAATCAATCGGATCTTTTTATATGTTTTTGAATTTTTTAAAGATTAAATGTCTCCAAGTGTTAACTTGTCATCTTTCAGACTATTTTTTTATTGCAAACTTATATTATTTTATGAAAGTAAGGATTTTCTAATTATTTGTGCTTCTGCGTTTTCTTTTTTTCTTTGTTTTTTATTGTACTGCGCTGTATCTGAATTTTTCTGCTATATACAATCTGAAATAATTAAAATAGCTTATACTACCAATACTTTATCACCTATTCAGTTCATTGAAGAATTTAACTTTCGATTTCTTTTTCAAAGAAAAAAATTACGGCTCTACTGATAAAAAAATAAATTATTAATGTTAGTAAATATAAACTGAATAATTAAAACTATTTAAATTATATTAATAACAATTGTTTTGAATCGAAACAGTTTTTCTTAATTAATTATTTAATAAAGATTGATAATTTTTTAAAAAAACTAACTTCATTTTTAGCTTTCCTTTTTTTTCCTTTTTTTAGCTGCAGGTGCCGTTGTTAAAGAAGTTCAAAAGATTCAAATAAACTTAAAAAAAGAATAATAATAATTAACTGCTTACGGTAGATCAGTGGAAAAAAACCCCACATAGTGGTTTCTTTTGATCTTTTGTTTATAATGTAGTTAAATTTGTTTATAATGTTTATAATTTTTTAGAAGTATTTTACAAAAGCATTTCCTTCCTGTGTGTGGTTATAGGAAGATTCACTTCAGCTGTGGATATTTTTTAGCTAATAGATATTTTGACTCTTCTAGTATGGTTTGAGACAATACAAAGATCTTTTTTTGTAATGGTCAGTTTTCTTTCGCTGATTTTGTTACCTGTTCTTCAGGTTTATTTTTAGTTGGATGATTAAGTGAAAAATAAAAATCACATTTCATTGCACATATTCAACATTAACTTTTAAGTTATAGGTTTCTCATCTGTACATGCGGGATTATTTGTTATAAACAACTTTATGGTACTTGCATATTGGGGCAGTACGTACAAGTCATAAAACTATCTTGCAATGGTCTTTGGTCTTTGTTTCATAAATAAGTACAAGTTTTGAAAGAAGCTACAACATTTCAAACTTTATCTTCTATTGCGAGATTTGGCAAAATTTGGTTTGATTTATTAATAAAATTTTGAACGATTTTAATAATTTTCATTTTGTGCCTTATTATATATAAATTATTGGTCAATGAAGTTACATAAAAATGCACGAGAAAAATAATCGAATACTGGAAATTATTTCTGATATAATTTATATAGGTTTTATGTCAAAATAAACAAATTTTCTATTAATCCAAATAGTCTGTTCAATAGTGTTAATTTATATAAATTTAATCTAATATGACTTAACACGCCTGTATTAATCTCTAAACAGCATCATTAATCAATGAACCATTTAGAGCTGATTGGACATCACTGATTATATGCAAATATCACAACACATTACTCAATAAACAATCAGTTATTTAATAAATAAACTATGATAGCACATTTAAATCTCCAATTGCTTTCATAAATTAGCAATAAACATTGGATTCAGTCATTTTGAATAATTACAAAGCACTTATTAACTACACTTCAAATTTAAAGAACCGAATCGTAACTACTTATGATATGTTTGTTAATACTCTAAAAAACAAACCAAAAAAATCTTTTGTCAGTCTGTCAATCATACAAACAGATGACAAGAATGATAAAGGAAAAAAATTCGCCACTTTTTGTTATCAGATCAATATGAATCTATGTAACGGAATAGGAATTTTATAACACTACTTGTCTTTTTTGAACAGAAAAGACTCATTATCATGATTTTAATGACGTCAGATGGAGAATGTGAATGACAACATACACTTGGAGCTCTGTGACTCAAGAGTGTAGAAAGTTTAATAAACTTCTTCAAGAGCTACTTTGGCTTTTTTACTTAATTTAAATGAAGTTCCTTGTTCAAATGGAATGTTTTCCAGGATGACAATGACATAAAAAAATGAATGATGTTTTTAAAAGTCGAAAACAGTGGAGAGAGTTTTTGAGTGTGTTAAAAAATGTATTTAAAAGATGTGATGTGATTTTTTTGTCAGTTATGGTAACTTGATCTAGATGATGACTTTAGCAATGAAATGCGTAATCATATGGTCTATAAAAAATAGTTGAAGCCGGATAATTCTTGTAATTGGAGAATAGCACTGTTTACCCAAAATTGTTGAAACAGGTTGTGAGAAACGATTTGGCATTCGAAAATTTGTAGAATTTCAATCTTTTTTTGATTGAAAAGCATTTTTGTACAGAAATGTAAAATCTGGTTAGAAAAGCGGGTTCGTGGTTGCTTATTTTTTACTTCTATTCCTACAGATTGTAGCCTAGAAGTGTAAACTACAAATTGTTGAATTAGGTAATGCTTCATGAATTCTTTTAAGTAGAACATCGATAAAATTTTCAACGGGACGTTTCTGAATTATTTGCAACAACAATTCAAAATCCTGAAATTCTTAATAGACATTCTGAAAATGATGGAGAACAACCTTATCAGGTTTTATAATCAAAATTAGAATAAATTTGGTGAAATTATCCGTTTATATTTAATTTGTTTGGCATCGCACAATGTTTTTTTTTTGTTTTATAGGGTGCGCCAGAGAAACTTACTTCTTTGAAAAAACTCCTTAGCGGTGAGTTGGATGGGTAGAGGGGTGATAGGTGTGCTGTTGGAGGGGAAAGTTCCCAAGTTTGTTTTACCATATAGTCAGTTGCCATCATGCTCTGGCCTAGAGAACAGTGGGCCTTCGCCGTCAATAGCTTCTTTTCTAACGGTCGCTCTCTTGTTGCTACACAACGTGCCTTCCGCGCTGGCTTTGAAATTCCTCCTCACAGACCCGTTCCTGGCCGTAATTCAATTCTGTTGGGGGTTAACTCATTTCGGGAGTGTCGCTAAACCCAGAAATGGATATCAACGGACCACCACAACTCCGGAAAATGTCGAAAGAGTGAGGCAGTCAGTTCTGCGTTCAGCTCGCAAACACGCAGCTGCTCTGTGAATTTCTGACACCACGAGACCATCCTCCATCTCTCTCTCCATCAAGACCTTCCATTTCATCCCTATAAATTGGCTGTTGTGCAAGAATTAACGCGATTTTGTTGCCCGTCAAAATGCATGTGAAATACTGCTTGACAACCTGCCTGAAGACGCTGTCGTTTTTTTTCAGTGACAAGGCTCACTAAGAAATCCCGGTTTATGTCGATCGACCACGGACAATAACTCACCTCAAGAACAGATTTTGTATTCTCAAATACAAAAATAATTAGAACAATAAATGAAGTACTTTTGTTTTTATTGACCTTTCAAATAAATAAGTTTCTCTGGCGCACCCTATATTTATTATTATAGTTTTAAAATTATGCGCAGTTTTTTTTTTTTTTTTTTTTTTTTTGTATAAAGCCATTTATATGTGTACTAAACCTGAAAGTAACTATACAAGCTCTAGAGATAAGACGTGGTTAAGTGTTTACTTATCTAATTTTTTACTTTAGTAGATTTCAGGAACAATATCAAATTTTTTGGGTTTTCTGGAATTTTATTTTGTACATTTAAAATGTCTTTCTTTAAAAAAAGTTAAATGGTGGATTTCTTAAAGACTATTTCTTATCGGCACCAAACCAAAGTGTATCCATATGAGCTGTAGAGATAGTTCATATATTTTGTGAAATTTAAAAGTTCGATATATTTTATGCAAAAGGAATCGGGAATTGTAAAAGTTCAGAGTCTTAGACATATTAAATATTCAAATGATTTACAATGGAAATCAGACGAAATACTTTTATAAAAAGTTTATTAATTTAACGATAACTTCTGTGATTTATGACTGTGGGATCACCTTTATAAATCAAGATTTATTCTGTGACTTATAACTAAACTGTAATTTATAACAGAAATTCTATATTTTTTAATTCCTACTATTAGTTCACACTCCCTATATCTATATTTATTTGTACATCTTGTTCAAATTTTCAATCGTAATCCACACAAGTTCAATTACATTTTTAAAAACTTTTAGGGGATGACACTTGATGCTAATAAATTTTTTATTCAAATATTTATTCATTAATTAAATTAAATTAAATTTTAATGCTTTAAAGAGAGTTATAATGTGTTAGCAGTTTATAAGGAAAATTGAAATAAATCGACAGGCAATCTAATCGGTGAAATGCGAGGATTTCAGTATTTTTCACGCGAACGGGAAGAATGCGAGTTCAGTTCTTCCAAAAATCAATAATTTTTTGATACTTAATAATTTTTAATAACTCTTAATTAAAATGATACTTTTATTACTTGTTTAAAATAATCTTTAGCTAAATTGAATTATTTGTAAATATTAATATTATTACTTATAGAAAATGTTAAGTGGTGAGATTTCTCAATAAAAAAATTGTTTTAGCAAAATGAATTTTTAAAAAATCCATTCTTTTGCAAGATGTTAGTATTCCTGTATTGACAACGTAATTAAAATGAATATTTTTATCAAGTTAATCAAATATTTAAAAAATTCTAAAATAGACGCTTATCATAGATGCATAAAAATATTTAAAAATAAATGAATTTTGAAAGTAAATAGACTTTTGACCATTTTATTTACATTCAAAAATGCTTGTGCATCATAAATGGCTTATCAAGAGCATAAAAAACATTGGTTCAATATCAATTGCGGTCATTTCCGCTGATGTTGCGAAAAATGCCGGAAATATGTCGCCATTATGACTTTGACCTAATCCGTTCTGAATATAAATAACATAAAATTCTATTTAAGAGAGGAATTCTCTTTTTATAGAAGGAAACCGTGAAACTCTCATATTGGCTCTTTCTTTTTTTAGTGAAGTTCTTATTATACGGACTTGATTTGTAATTAGTATTGAGGATTTGTTATTTTATTGAAAATTTGTGTTTGGACATCATTCAGTCAGACACAGAACACTTATTTTTAGAAATTGCTTCTTTAAATTAAAAAAAAAAAGTTAGGGAAAAAAAACTGATTAACATATTTTGAAAGAAAGAATGCGACACCTCTTTTATAAAACTGAAAAATTCTCTATTGCTTATTGCACATGTTATTCGCTGTAAATTTTCAAAATTTAGCTAGCTGTACGAGTAATGGATTAAACAAGATGTGCCCATGTTATAAAATGCTGAGACATGGGACACCTAATTTTTACTAAATACTATATAAACATATATTACTTATTTTAATTTTGGTGCAACTGTGCTTTAATATACCAAACCATATTCTTTATACATGAATGAAATCCTTTCCTTTATAAATGAACTTTTAATTTCTATAATGTAAATATAATGCAAAAATTTTGGATTTTTATAGTGAATGCATTTAACCCCTTAGTCGTCATGTTGTATATCACATGAGCGTCGAGTGGCCATTTCCATTCTCTCGCTCTTGCCAATGTTGACGTTAAATTACTTTCTGGAGACGTATTTATCTTTGAATTGAATACATAGCATAAAAGTACATATTTTAATTTGCGTGTGCTGTGACTAAATGATATCCTTTAAAATAATTGTAATATCTTTATCTCTTTCGATCTAATTTTTCCTCATATTTGAGCACTTGCAATATTTGTTGGCATATCATTTGTCTTTTTAAAATGTTTTTAGCTTGTATTTAATGAATAAGATTGTATTTTATTTAATAGGTTTCTGTAATTTTTTCTCCCTTATGTAGGCTAAACGGTAAAACTAAAATTTTCATTTACCCTCAAAGCTTTAGAATAGTATTTAATTAATTGTTATTGATTAAGGTACAGGATTCCAAAGACTTTTAAGAGATTGAGTAGACTGATGAACTGTTAGATGCAAAATAATTTTTCTTTAAATAAATGAGTAAACAAATTCAAGTGGTAACAAGGCTTCTGCGACTGGTATATTCTAAAATTTAATTGAAGTTTTGTATTTGACTTTTGTTTTATCAGTATGAATCGACTCGGAAAAAACAGATTTAAAAACTTCGAATTAACAACGTTCTGTTGTACAAAGAACTTACAACTCATGCTAAATTTGTTCTCTTTATAGTATTTCTCAGTTATTTTTCTTTGGTATGACATAAAAAAATTAATTTTATAAATTAAAATTAATTTACAAATAATTTTATTCAATTAAAAAATAATTATTATATTTATTATTTTAAACTATATTTTATTTATGTTTAATAAACTTTAAAATATTATTTTTTTGGCATATTAAAATAATTACCTAGTTTAAGCCAAATAATTTTGGAGCTGTTTTTATCTCACTGCAATCGACACAATCCTACTCAATTAAACGAATACTCTTTTTCATTAAATAAGCCAAATGGTATAATAAAATATATAAATCTCTTTTTTGAATAATTAATATGCATGACTAATATATTTTTGAAGGGTATCGCTCTTAAAGAAAATTAAAAGCACATCAATAACTAGAGAGAAAAAAAAGAAAAATGATAGGGATGCAAAGAATCATAAAATAGTTATTTTCTTCCTCGAAAAGCTCTAAGTGGACACTTGAACGGGAAAGAGCGAAAGTAAAACTAGTTTCCCGCCAAGAACAAGCTGTCCTTTCTACTCCCCACATCGTCGACCTTAACACTTGTTGCTCTTCTCCACTACTTCACAAGATGCTGAGTGTTGTGGAGCGTTGAAACTCGCTCCAGTCCATTCACAGATCTCTTCTCCCTTTGCGTTCCATGCTTCTAAGCGGCCGGTGATTGCTCCAGTTCATTGTGTGTGGTCATTTGCCTTTCTAGTCAAGTAACCGCGTGCAGTGATAACCATAACTTTTTTAGTGCTGTTTTCGCTAGATTTCTCTTAATCGGAAAATCGTCTGCTTTCATAATATGTAACAACAAAATTTTTTTCGAATGGCTTATCCGTGATTGGATGGTCGTGTGATGAAGCACCAGTTAAAATAAAATTTATTCTTTCGTTTTATTTTTGTAAAGTAAAAAAAAAAAAAAAGTAAAATTTAGAATATATATATTAGAACATTTTTGTTATAAGCGAAACATTTAAAGTAAGGCCAAGTAGAGGAAATTTTGTCTGAAATCCGGAATTACTCGCCTATGGCAGATGTTTCCAGTCACCTGAAAGTATCTTTCGATTTCTTCTCATTTTTGCGATGTTTTAAATATATTGCCTGCTTTTCATCAAATTTAATTAAATTATTCTTTACTTTATAAGTACCGAGAAGGTATTTTATTTTAATATAATTATTCTTTCTTGGTGAAATGATAATTTTTTTAGTACATAAAAACTAAATTTAAATATTAAAACCCAGAAGAATGCCTGCAGGTAATAAATCAGAAGGCCCATTTAAAACATAAAATATTTCATTATAATTATTTTTCTCTTAATAAAAAAAGTTATAATTGGAGAAAAAGTATTTTGCTTCGAGTTCTGTGAATTAACTATGTGTGCTTATTTTGTGAATGTTCCTGGATGTACTACAACTACATATTGGAGCTAATATTGACAACTAAGCAATTATCGTTTACGTCAGAACAATTCTAAAGAATAAATTCTAAGCAATGACAGATCAACGATGGACGATCACTTTCGTGATCGTAACAATGTGTTTAACTGTGTCTGGGCGAATATCAAGGTGGAATGGACGAAGAAATAATAGAACACATTACGATAATCGTTATTATTGGTTATTGGATTATGATTATGATCCCTTTGATCCGGGTAAGTTTATTTTCCTAGCTTTATCAACATAAATATATGTATATTGTGTGTGTGTTTCGTCATTTCTTGTTCCTTAAAATAAATAGAACATAACTAATTACTTACTCTTTATTTAACTGAAAAACGCATTATTAACTATTTGAGAATAATTATTGGTATTAAGTTTCGAATAATTATATTGGTAAAATTTTTATTATGATATTTAAAAATTTGTTATATTCAATATCAATAATGCAGAAAGAACATTGCATACGTTTTTTTCGTTTGTTTATTCAACTGAAAGAATATTTCGTAACACTGAACTAAATACAAAGAATTATGGAAAGTATTAAAACATAACTATAAACTTATAAAAAATTGGATTAATATTAGTAATCCGTATTTTAAGTTCCAAGCAATGTACATAAGAACTGATAAAAGAGTAAATGAAAATTATTTTATTTTATTATGAAGTAATTATAATTTTATTTCAACTTAATTGCTGCTAGAAATGTTTGCAGGGTTACAAATAATGCTAAAAGTGTAAAGGTACAATAAAGAAAAGCAGCTGATGATTTATTTTATGTTCCGATTCAATTTTATCCATAAAATAAAGGCTTGAAAACACGGAAATAAGAATTTAATTTAAATACTTTAAAAATTATTTATAGACACATAAATCTGCCTTTTTATTAAAAACATATGTCTGTTTTGAAAATGCAGTGATTATAAATTTAAATTTTTGAATCCTTATTCATTTCATGGATTTATTACATTTTTCTTTACTTTTTGCGAAAATTGATATGGTTCTTGTTTTAAATTCATTGATATTTGAGTTCTCCTTTGAGTTTGAAATTAAATAGAGTTGTAGAAAATGATCTGTCAAAAACTTCTGATGAATTCTATAATTAAAAATAAGGAAAGCTACTTTTTTTCTGTTGAGAATATCTTTAGTAAATATATTATTCATAAGAATCTGCTACAAGACGGCGAAGTTATTTATAGTTCCCATAAACTACTACAAATATAGACGCATTATGTTTTTATTGATCTGAACTGTGTTCATAAATTGCTCAATAAGACTATATCTTTACTGAAATGCTTCAGGTTAAAAATTTCTCGTTGAAAATGAAACAAAATTGATTGATAACATATGTAATATGTATGATGGATAACATATGTCAACGCTTTTTCATAATGTTATTTTTTATGTACATGACTAAGTAAAAATCTTACTATATCAGTATCATTATTTCATATGCTCTTAAAAATGAATAAGTATGATCGAAAAATATCATTTGATGATTTAGACATTTATTAAATTTCGAAGGTGTTAGAATCTTGGATCATTTAATAATATGTGCAGTTACTTTTCGCACACATTGAAGGCGTATTTAAGCCTTTAAATGTTACAATAGACGTGACATCCATACTTTGAATTATTTATCTCAAATTTAAAAAATACACTTAAATAATTTAAAGACACTGTTATTCACTATTAACATATTTAAATGTTAAAATTTAGAATTCATATTATTTGCTTAATCAGTATTGTATTTAAGATAATTATCAAACTTGAAATTATTCCACGACAAATTTTTATTTATCTATATTGAGTTTAAATTTTTGCTCAAATTAGAATCTTACACAATTTCGTTTGAAGTCGATTTCTGGAACTTATTTAAAATATATTTAACCATAAAGTATGATTGTAAAGCTGTCGTATTTGTTTCTTTATACTTCGTTTCAAAGTACAAATGGTTTGAAAAACCAATAAATAAAATGAGAAAAGTTGTCATAGTTCAGTAAGAGAAACACAAATGAAAACTATAAAATGTCCGAAAATTTTAATTATTCAAGAATCATTCATAGATAATATATATATGTATTTCTCAACTTCTACAGATTGTTCCATGCCTCGGTTTTACAAGTTGCCGAACCAATGAGATTTAAATAGCAGGTTTCAATTCCTTGATGATATGACAAGAAAAACTAAATGCTTCCCTACATATTCCCATCTACTACTTTACTTAGAATTCAGTATCTAAGTAGAATTTTACACTGAGCTGAATTTCAAAGTTTATAACAACATTTCTTTTATTTCTGTACGTCATGTAAGAGCTGCAGACGAAACGCAACACGTTAGGAATCTGGATGTTAATGAAAAGCAAGATGAAATAAAATTATTTTTATCACAAAATGATATTTTAAAAATTCTGAAATTTTAAAAATATTTGTTTATTCTAACTCTGCTTTGAGAAGAAAAAACTCCTTTATTTTAATCCTACGCAATCCTTAAATAAACTTGGTACATTTGTTTTACCCAACCTTTTAAAAAAAAAAAAAAAAAAAAAAACACGTCGAGATCATATTAAATGATAAAAGATGCCATGCATTTTTTTTCTCTTCGTTTTTATTGATCAAATATAGGCTAAATTTAAAGTGGGAATTGGCCAAGGCCATTTTTTTAAATTCATTGTTTTAACGTAGTTGCACAACCTTCACATTCCACAGCACCTGTGTTCACACTTCATGCAAATCTATCTTTCTAAACAAATCAATTTGAGATCTTTGCAGGTGTTCACATCCTTTCTTCCTTTTTATTTTCTTGTGTGTTTTTTTTATCTTTTATTTTTGATTATATTTATGAAAAATAAACTTCTTATCCTTAATACTAACGTTTATATTAGCTTTTCTTTGTGTGATAAAGAACTAAAATGAACAGTCTTGAAAATTGAAAAATCATGTCGTTAACCTTCGGCGATTGAAGATCCATAATAAAGTGTATCATTCGAACACCTGCAATTGAGAGGCTAGTTCAATAAAAGAGAGAAAAATAACATAAAAACAAAACAAGTTTGGCGGGAAAGGGGTAGAAGTCCACTTTTTCATTCACTAGTGCACACCTACAGAATGCAGATGATGCTCTACCAAAGAGTTTTATGAGTCATCTAATAGCGGTTGTTAGAAAAAAAAAATGAAAATTATCTTCTGTAGAAAATATTATTTTTATTCTCGTCTGATCTTTCTTATTTTATCTGTGACCTCACATGACGAGATGATGTCGGATGTCAAAATCGCTGTTACTTCTTTGTTATTTTGTGTCATCAATGGCATTTCTTTGATGACTAAGGTATTTTTGACGTGTGGTTTATTGTGAGAGTGTGTGACTTCCTTATTAAAGCGTTTTGATGGAAAAAAAACAAAAATTGTGATATGCAATCAATGAATACTCCTAATAATAAAGATGACATTTAAGAATGAACTGAATAAAGGAAATACAAAGATAATATAATTATTCAGGTGTGTCTGGTTCCGCTTTCAAGATAAAAATAAAGCTTCTTTAATATAATGTTCATCATTTTAAATATCCCTTTTTTTTGTACTTTGATATTCGAAGCATACAAAGAGAAGAAAAAATCGTGAGATTTTAAGTCTCCAAGTTACAGACCTCTCTAAATCCGAAAAGTGCATTTTTGAAATTATAATTATGAACACAATAACTTAAAAATGGTTTGAACTAGATGGATGAAATGCGGTATTTGGCATCATACCAATTCTGTAGATTTCTGTCAAATTTTCAATAACATCCATTCATCAATGAACTCGAGTACTACAAAACGAAGGGAGCTAGATGGATAAAATTTAGTACCTACATTTAACATCCAAAATATAGACCTATGTCAAATTTGGAACCGAATTCGCCAAGGACTCATTGTCTGTCGTAAATTTATTTTGAATTTTGAATGAAATCCAGTATCAAGAATTTTATCTGTCCGTGACAAGTGACCATGATAACTAGAGAATATAAGGAGCTAGCTGAATAATTTTTTAAATCTTGCTTCAGAATTTAAAGTGTAAGGCTAATAAAATTTAAAATCAAATTCAACAGCAGATTGACAATTTGTCGTTCTGTACATGAACAGGTATCTAAATGTGATAGTTCAAAAATGCAACGACTTAAATAAATAAAACTTGGTATGTGACTTTTTTATTTAAATTTATAATTCTGTCGCAGAATTTGGCTTCATTCGGCTGGAAAAAAGTATTTTGGTTCATGGAGCTGTGATAGGGACCTATAAATAAAAAAATATGCGCACTTGTTTTAGATCCAATAACTTTTATGTTGAAGATAAAATCTTTATTAGCGGGTATGCGAAAAAGGTTTGGTGTTATTACTTCTGCTGATTGTTTCTATACTTACAAAGAAAATTCAATTTTAGAAAGTAATAATGTTTATTTCGAAACTTAATGTGAAAAAAAATACTCACACATTCGCTTCAAAGAAAAAGATTAAAATAAAATACATTCAAAGGAATTAAAGCAGACTTTTAAATTCATAAAGGAAGCAGAAGCTTATCGAATTTTCTAAAATGGATAATTTTATACATTGTTGCTAATAAGCTTAAAGAAAATTAATTTTATATACAAGCATGAAATTGTGGTCTAATTCAGTCTCATTTGGCTTTCAAAGTAAGGAATTAAAATAAATGGGTTTTTATGTGTGGAATGTAATCAAAATTGAAGAATCGATTGAGCGTGCAGACTTTGAAAAAGTAAAACTAAAATAAAAGTGAAAGAATAAAATTGTGTAGGAATCTTAGCATGAAATAAACCAGATTTCAGATGAATGTTTTTTTTTAATGAAATTCTTTTTAAATAATAAGCTTTCTGAAAATGAACTGAGAAAAAAAGATTAGTTTTTTTCTAAGCTGAAAATGATTAGTTTTTTTTTATTAGCTGAAAATAAAATATACTTTTATTTGTTACGTTAAAAAAACTTATGGTTAATTTTAAAAAATCATTTTAAGGTTGCGTGCGTCATAAAATCTGAGATTCTTTTGTTATAATTTTCATCAAAGTTTTGCAGTTCAAAATATTTTCCAATAATTTTTCTTAATTTTTCAACTGAAAACGGAAATATCAACTTCACTAATCATGCATTTTGAAAAACTGATTTTCTAATTCTTATAAATATCATTTTACAATTCTTAAACAAAAAGTCATGCATTAATGTTTTAGTATATTGAAATATAAAATGTAAAATGATATGATTAATATACGTCTAAAATTATGGCGTTTCTCGAAAAACTCCCAATAAGCAATAAAATAAAGAAGAATGAGGGTATGTATGCTAATCTGCGTGTCTGCTTCGAAGAAATTGAATGTAATAGTTGGTTTGATTTTGTTCGTAATGATAACCTAATAGGAAATGGGTAGTAATTGGCTAAAAGAGCCGTTAATTTCTAATAAAGTATATATACTATTTTAAAAACTCCTTGTATTGTACTTTTCATTGTACTTTTATCCGCCAATTCTTCTTTTCTGTTATTTCACTTAAAGTTATGGCTTGAATCCGAAAAGGATAATGATTAGATTTCACTTAACCATTCACTAGCCTGCTTTTTGAATTAAAACACGCTCATAATATGTATTACATAATAAATGAAATTATTGAGTGTCGGAATGTGTAGTGTAATACCGATGATTCTTCATAGTTTATTGTAATACCATAAAAATATTTGTTCAATAAAAATTTTTAATTACTACAGTCAGAAAGCTAAAGATATATTTTTCTGCTTCAGTTATGTTGCAGAATAAACTTAGTAATATGTTTAATAATGGACAAATTCCATATAAAAAAATTATTTTTACTTACTTTTGAAAACAATCTTATCAATTATAACTTCAAAGCTAAAAATAAACAAATAATAATATAAATAAATATTTTTTATGAAAGCCAAGTTTAGAAAAGAAAATGACTCAATATGATTAATCACGCCTTGAGGTCAACAATGGAAGAAATCAATAAAAAATATTTATAAAATACTTTGAATTTCGTTCGACAATTCAAGCATATTTAAAATAATAAAAATTTATCAAAGTTAAAAATGTTAAGATAATGATAAGTACACTTGTAAAAGTATGTTTGAACCCAAACTTCGCAGCTCTGTAGCTGTGTCCATCTCCATTTTTGGAATTTTTTAAAAAAAATCAATTGTTAATATTTTTTTTGTAACCAACATTTGTTATGCAATAGAATTGTGATGCATATAATTTTATATACTACTGTAATTATAAGCTCAGAAGATTAAGAACACTTGAATTCAAACATTCTGTCAACTCTCCAACGTGTCGGTATATTTTTGAAATTATATTTGCCTCTATATGAACACAATAACCCAAAGAAACTTTGAGCTAGAGAGAGGAAATTTTGTATTTGGTCTTGTATCAAATTTGAAAGTTGCAATATTTTCAGCGAAATCCATTTACAGGAAGTTAATCTATTCTGTTTGAGAGCAAGTGAATACAATAACTTCGAAACTCAAGGGGATGGATAGCTAAATTTGGTATATAGTTTTAAAATTTAAAACATAGATCCGTGTCAGATTTGAACCAAAAATCATAAAGAAGTGGATCGTCTGCCATATTTGTATGCATATAAATTCGATTACTAAAAACGCAATGTCTTTTAAAAATGAGATTTCGTATGCGACCCTTTTACTAAGTTGTAGCTTTCTGGCTAATTTTAATTTTATTTGATTTTATAAAAGACGTTCAAAACGCATGCTCGGCTTTCTTTATTGACTATGAAGCTTCAAGTTTTCTCATATTTGAATTTGAAAATGAAGCTCTAGGCATTCGCTGCTTTCCGGCTGTATTCAAGATTCATAATTTTTATGCGGGGAAGAATGATAGCATCTTCATTAGGGAATGTGTGAAGAAGTTTCATAGGTAACCATTCTCGCAGGTTTGAATTTTTTTGAATTGCCAACGACATGATAACAAACATTTTAAAAACTAAACTTGATTTCGAGACTAATTGAAATAGATGGGAGGAAAAAGGAATAATATCATAATAAAAAAAGAAACGTGACAAATAATATTTAGAGTATATAGAAATATCTAAGGGAAAAAGAAAGAAAAAAAAAAAAAGACGAAGTTCTAAAACTGTAACATTTTCCGTTCTTTAATATTATTATTATTAGAAACCAAATTTAAGCGTTAGAAATTTAAATTTTGTTTAATTATTGAAACAGACTTTTACAATTCAGTTTATTCAATAAAGAAATAGCTCTAATCAGGTCGTTTTTTTAATGATAATATGAACATTGCATTCGATTTTAATAAGTTATGTAAGTCGAGTTTATTAATATAAATATTTCAGTGCACGTATTTACAAAATATGATTTTAATAAAAAGTTTTATGGAAACATTCTTTAATTGAAATTTTTAAAATTAAATTTAGGTTTTTTAATTTCTATGCACTTAACCTTAATTGTATATTTTTATTTGCAAATTTTTTTGTGAAGTGCATAGTTACAGAAGAAAAAATATCTGTTGAATTTCTGCCATTGTCTTCAGTTTTGTTCATTATTATGTAAGCCGAGTTCTTTTGGTTAATCTACTGTCAGATAACAAATTTGTTAGTTTATTCTAAACATATATGTATTCTTTAAAGGATAGGAATTTCCGTTTTTATCTCTGCACGTCATACATATCTTTCAGATATTTAAACGAATATTGCAAAATTTCATTTTTATTGTTGGTATTGTTTCTGCCCATGATCATACATAGTTATTAATCTGAACTAAAGGCATTTATGCAAGACGAGTGACAAAATGTAGCTATCTCTGAATAAAATATATTTGATTCACGTGACTTAACTGCCACCTTGTACTGTTTTGTTTTGAATTATCCTTTTTGTTGCCTGCGTTTTGCCTTAAGCCGAATTCCAATGACCTGCTCATCCATCAGATGAACCACGAGCCCCCTCGACCTCTCTTACGGTTTTCTGGACTTCTTTGTTGCCTGCCCTTTTTACCGACAAATTTTCTGTAGGGGTAGCCCGTCTTCCCCGCGATCTGGGCTTTCCGGATTCGGGTTTGGGCATGGCTGTTCTTCCCTTCTATTCTATCTGTGCGACGTGGGAATGAACCCCCCCCGTTTAATTGGAGTTGTGCGAGCGAATGCGTGGGTCGTCTTCATTTAAGCTATAAGTCAGACATCTGCCCTCGGGTGTTCAGGGGTCTTTACCCTCAAAAGCCACTGCATCCCCTTTCTTTGTTGACACGACATCATTGTCATCTCTTTTGTTTCTGTGTTGTGGATTCTAAAATTAATTAAAACGGGAAATTTTTTTAAAAAAAATCACTTTGCGTGTATTATGTGAGCTAGAATTTTATCAATGTATGTGAATTTAATATTTGTGAATTTATTCCAATAAGATGATACTTCGGCTAATATCCGTGCTCTCATTTGTCGTATCGAGAAACTTAGAAAAAGAAAGCGTTTTTTTCAGCGAACTTACTCAACAGAATGATAAATTATCAGCGAATATTTCAAAAACATTTTCAACATGTTTTAGTTGAAAATGTAATTATTAAAAAATAGAACTTGTGGAGTAGTATAAATGAAACTTCCTTGCATACTTTCTAATACAAATTTCATTTTTTCCTCCCCTGAGAGTCTTGGGCTTCATCCTGAACGCCGCAGATATTCAGATTTTTATTTTTAGACCCCCCCCCCCACATTTGAATGTTTTTTGCTTCGTTGTAAAGAAGAGCGAATATTCATTTTGCTCTTTGTTTGGATCGATTGAAGTAAAATTTTGCTCTGAATTGAATTTTAATAATAACTATGCAATACTGGTAAAAGCGGGTAAAAAAAATATATATACGATTAAAATATGTTGATGATTACTGCCTACGCAATTCCAAGCTTCAATTATTTATTGCCTTCTATTATTTAAAACCTCCCAACGAAAATAGGATCATGTTCTCACACCATAATAAAAAATTGTATGCGATTCAAAGACGTTGAATATTCCCTACGCTATTTCGGGTTTCAATTATTTATTATCTACGCAATTTCGAGAACAAATTATTTATTACCTTCAATTATTCAAAACCTTTTAACGAAAACAGGATTATATTCTCACATAATAATGAGATCACTTACCAAATTTCATTCATCTAGCTGTTGTACTTTTAAGTTATAGTATTTATATGCATGCAAAAGTAGCGACCACTTGTCAGGCAACCTCTCGTGAGGTTCAATTCAAAATCTTATCTGGATATATAGTTTAAACGCTAACTTCATTTATTTAAGTTGTTGAGTTTTTGAATTATTGCGTTTACATGTATGTGGAATTGTAAGCTGTGGATGATCAACTTCGTGACAAATTTGATTATAAAATTGACACAAACTATGTTTTAGTTGCTAAAAATGTGTTATAATTTTTTTTATTTTACGCTTTCTAACTGTTTTAGTCCACTGCACTTAAATCGACTGATTTCAACTGAATATATTTCGCTCAAAATTTGGCAGAAATCTATAAATTTAGTTCGAAGACTATATAACCAAATTCCACCCGTCTAACGTTTTTGAATTATCGTATTCTCAGACACATAAACAGTTTGATAATCAGACATAATTCTAAAAATGAGGATTATTATTATTATAATATTTTTTTTGCAGTCAAGGAAGACTGAAATATGCAAATTCTTGAGCCTGATTCGCAAAACTCTTGAGTTAAAATTTTTGATGATCACTTTGTATACAAAAAAAAAAGTTCGTTTATCATGTCTGTATTTAACATAAATTCTAATAGCATTAGATATTTTTATGTTTGCAATAAAGATTTATTAATTAAAAAACAAACAAACTTCAAAGATTGCTGCTTATTATTATAAATACTCTAGCTATCTTACTAAAAGTAGTAGTACATAATTCATGACGTTATAAGCTTTTCAATGGTGATCTCATTCTATTATAACGAAGATGGACCTAATTTTATCAAAATAAATTTTGAATACTTTAGTAAGCTTTAAGAGCTCGCCCAAGTCCTATTTATCACATAATTTTTTTTTTCTCTTTAGTGTGATGACTGCTCGTGCGCCTGAGTGTTGCTTATTTTTGGATATATTTTATAAAAACTGAGAGAAAAACTATTTTATTCTTAGTTTTTTTTATTTTTATAATTAATTAGTGTCATTAAGTAAATTACAAAATGATTTATATTTCAATATTTTAAGAATGAAATGTAAACGTAACGCTGAAACTGCATTTGTACTTTCCTTTCATAAATTTAGAGAATTTCGACGGGAAAAATGTAGCTTGCCGATTTAGTCTCTGTTCTCTGTCTCCAGACTATTATTTAGAATTATTAAACACCATTAACCATTAACTCACGTTTCGAAATGGGATATTATTTTAATAAATAAAATCTTAAATTTAATTTTAAAGGCCCTATAGAAATGCCATTGATCGGACGGGAAATCCAATAAATTAAGAGACATTTAGGGTTGTATGTAGATTGTATAGAACTTCTTTAAAGAGTAATCTAAAGAAACTTTTTATAAAAAAAATTAGGCTATTCAGATACATTTTAACACTTGTACTATTTGTGCTGGAGATGTAAAATGGTGAAATCGATTATTGATGTAACCTCTGTCTGATTATTTCCATGATTACTTATTACAATTTTAGAATTGTGGCGGAATCGTGTGAGGATGACTGTTACCAATCCCATTACGGATTTGATCAGAAATAAAATTGGTATCAAAGTCAAAATGTAGAAATATACATTACTTCCTGAGATATGTCAATTGCTTAAAAACTTAAGTTGGCGCACCTTATGGATTATGTGATCTCGAATCGGCTCCTTATTCTCTTGTTTTAATAAACGACACACACACACACACACACACACACACACACACACACACACACACACACACACACACAACAACAACAACAACAACCATAAAAGCATTAAAATAAATAATTAAAACCCATTTCCTGAGTCAGCAAAAATTAAATCGAAACTAATTAGGTCGAAAATCGAAATTAAAATTTAATTCGGAATGAAACAACAAAAAGTTCTCAAAAATAAAATAAAAACTATTTATGAAACAAATCTAAATTAATATTATTAAGTAAACGGAACTAATTACGGAAACGAAACTGAAAATAGGATTCGAAACAATATTATTTCGGATTCTAACAAGTTTAAAGTTTAAAATTTAAAATTAAAAAAAAAACAATCATTGTACTCTTTTTCTATTTCTTGTAATCTTGATACTATATATATATATATATATATATATATATATACGTGTGTGTGTGTGTAGATGTTTGGATTTCCTATAACTGTCAGAATGGAATAAACTGTTAAAATTCTTTCCTAATTTTAATGAAATGAATTTATTCTCTCAGTTAATTAAAGCTTGTTCCTGGATTAACACATTCATCTCTATATCATATGTTGCAATTTTATGAATGTTTCATAATAATTTCATATTCCAAGTAGACAAGTTCTCTGCGCATGAAATCGTGGAGATTGCACTTGGTGAGCAGTAATTTTTAAATGAGATTAGTACTCATTGAAATCTACTTACTAGAAAGTGGAAAAAAGAAATGCTCTTCACGTTATTTTAAGTTACTATCCCGTTATTTTATTTTTAAAACATTAAGAAAAAAGAATGGATTTCACTGTTGATATGCGTATAATATCTTCAATAGGAACATCCACGTATAATATAACTACAAATTATTATTCTTATCTCATGATATCACATTCGAAATCTCATATTTCCTTACTCTGTTTGCACTAAAATTTTATTAAATGCTTGTGCATCAGAATCGGATTAAGTCCTGCAGGAGTGTTTAGTTTCATTCCTGCCTTTTTCTTGCTCCAATTTTTAAAACGAATTGTTCCAAATTTCTGCAGAAAATTTAGCAGTATATCTTATTTAGAATCATTAAATAATATAATATGAAATTTTGAAAAGTACTTAATTAAAATTATTGTTAGATTAATGTTCGAAAATTTGAACGATTTAAATTTTATTCGAATAGCTTCGGATACATTTTCCCTGTATATTGCATAAAAGCAGTGAAAGAAAAAGGGGGGAAAAATAAAGATTATTTTAAAAATTTCCAAAAATAAAATAATAATAATTTGAGTCCTCTTGACCTTTAAGCAATTGTATACTTCGCTTATTTCATAATATAACCCTACACGTAATTTGGAGCATGTAAAATAAATGAATATACATCTTATTATTTTTCAAAATTTTTATTTTGGAAATTTAAATTTAAATACACACAAAGACACGAAATTAGACTACATGATTATATTTTTGTCTTTTTTAAGACCATTTGATCAGTATTTCATATATTCTTTGGATCATTTGACCAGGATTTCATGTCTTTCCAAAATCAGATGACACGATTTTATATCTCTTTCATCGGTAGAAACGGAAACATTCGCATTTGAAATATAATTGCAACAGTTTACATCTTTTTAATGAAAAAAGAGATTCTTTAATTTCATTATCGATTCAAATAATGCAGCAAATTTCTTAATTTTTTTCCTGAATTTAGTTTAACTATATTTAAGTCTCGTTTTGAAATAATGTGATTAACAAACCTCGGAATTTTGAAAGGCAATTAAATGTCGACTATGACATCTGATCTCGCACCCTTCTCTCCAGTGTACTTCTGCACCACACCAGCTGGGAGATATTTGATTCCGACGTATTGAAGTACACCCCGCCCTTTGCACTGTGTTTTTCAATGGAATCGAATTTAGAACTTGATTCTTCCAATACGGTAGTCGAGACCTTGCCTTCACGATTCTTTTATGACTGGAAGGGCTTGGGCATATGGTGACGTGTGAAACTGCATTTGACTTTCAAATAGTCTATAATATGTAAACGAAGTTATATTTGAAGGACTGGTGAACGGCGAAATATTTTTTATTTGTTCAATGAAAGCAAAATTTTAAAAACAGAGTGACCTGAGGTTTAAAAAAATATCTATTTATAATGATCTATAGTAAATGGAGACGTATATGATACATTTCTAGATAGAGAAATGTTCAAAATTAATAATACAATAAATAAACAAAATGAAGCAATGGTTTATTTACAATGAAACGGACATGACACAAGAAATTTTTTATCTGCTGAAGATGCCAAAAAGTGTATCCATTGTTGCGTGACACTGAGCCGTCCATTAGCCAGCCGCCTCATCATAAATAGAATTAAGCGTCTGTAAGAAATTGATTAGAAATGATTTCATAAGCAAAATAGAATGCAGTAGCCTTTCTCTCGGTCAAATGAAAATATCGAGCCTATCCACACTGCTTCCCAACATAGTTCTGGGAAATCTGCGTTCAGCAGGTATGGAATTTAGCAATCAGTTGATCCATGGGAATATATAACATAGACCGGCTACTCTTTTAAGATGTCATTTTTACCTCATTTCTATAACCAGGGATCATTTACTTGGAATGATCCTTGCGAAGAATGGCCTTTTAATTCAATTTTTGTTGCATAATAAATGACCTTTTTTTTTTTACTAATGGCATACAATAAGACTTAGATCTTTCCTCTATTCACGTGTCTTTTTATTGTCGTTAATTAGAAATAAATAATTAAAACCTGCTGCTTTTTTTTGAATAGATTGCTATTATATCTAGCATTCATATTTTCGTCACTTTCCACAGTAATCTTTTTGTCTAAAAGTAGCTTTTTAATTTTATGGTTTTTAAAAAATATCATTTTAATCTATTGAGAACATCAATTTATATTTAATTTGGTATTATAATTTTATTGCTTAAATACTTCCTTTTCAGGAAGAAACATATAAGTGTGAATATTAAACTGTTCGGTATTTTTTAATATGTATTTGATTTACTGGTAGTTTGTTGCTATTTTGAATGTCATTTAGCTTTCATAAATAAGATTTTAAAAAAGAATAGAGCATTTTTAAATTTAATTTATCATTTTCTATCCATTCTTTTGGATCGCGTTATTCTCGTAACATAGTTTTATCTTTGGGTTTGGATATAGGTGCGATACTCACTGGTGGCCGTGTAATTCGTCGAGGACTAAATATCCTCAAAAACTGGAAATCTGAAGATGTATACTAAGTGTCATCTTTGTCATTAAAGTTTGGTTTAAAAGTTTTTAAGCTATAGAAAATCCGAATGTAGTTTTGTGACGAGATTACAGTCTAAAGACACCCATTCTTGTATGCTCTTTTGAAAGTTTTCTGGTTCGCCATGAGTAAAGCGTTCTAAAATTTTCAATTAAATCACATATTCATTAGCCTTGAAGTAATTCCGGGCATTGATTGGCCTGAAATTAAAAATGGTTTTTTCCGTGATATTGCCAAAATATTAAATATGTTTTTTTAAAAAAAGCGAAAAAGGGGAAAAAATTATTGAATAAATGATTTAGATGTTGCAAACGATTAGAGAAACCTTGGCTTTGCGTTTATTTTTTTAGAAACTATCACATTTTACAATGGAAAAAAAATTATTTAATTAATGATACAGATATTGCAAACGATTATAGAAACCTTTGCTTTGCATTTATTATTTTAGAAAATATCACATTTTATGTTTCTTTTATTTTATCCAGTCACGTGTTAAAAGTTGCATTTCTTTAGACTTCATTTACGATTATTGTTGTTTTTTAATTTTTTATTTGAACTTCTGTCATTGTTTTCTTTTATTTTATCCAGTCTGTGCTCAAAAAAACATGGTTAAAATATTTCTTTAAAAATTCGTTAAAAATAGAAGCTTAAGTTATACATTAAAACACTAATACCATTAGAAAGCTAATTTTTAAATTGATTTAAAATAATGTTTGCGCGATAATATTTTCGGAAGTTATAGCGGAAAAACGTCGAAATTTCGCTTAAATTTTTATTAATTCAAATTCTAATCAAAAATTCGAAAAAAGGGCTCCGAGGTGCACATTCCCGACCTCCAAGGTATACATGTACCAAATTTGGTAGCTGTAGGTTCAACGGCC
>JAPMOQ010046923.1:306830-362956 GCA_026543055.1 Argiope trifasciata
ACACACACACACACACACACACACACACACACACACACACACACACATTGAGCTTTATTATAAGTATAGATTAGTATTTTCAACTGATCCACCACTATCTATATTTATTAATTTAATTGTGTGCACTTAACGCAAATAATTTATTATACATATATATTTATTTAAAGTTTTTTTTTTGTTCTAAATTAATGATAGCACTTATACAGAAAGGCAAATGAATAATTATTTTTAATTCAGTTTGTTGTTATACATTTTTTGGCTTTTATGCAACTTCATTATTTTTTTATTGTTGCAATTTGATTTAAGAATGAAAATGTTTTTCCAGAATAGGAATAGAATTCTTGAGAAATTTCACGTTCTCAAGATTTCAGAGAAATTTCACTCATACTTCTTCATTTCTTTTCACGAACTTAGCATAAGATTTATTAAACAGTTAAAATCATTCACATGTAATTTTAGGAAATTTAATTCGTGTATCCTCTTTCTGTCTGATGATTTTTGAAGAAATGAAAACTAAATTACTAAATCATGAAGTTTTGAAAGATTCACAAGATGATCTGTCGCTTAAGTAATTTAAGTGCCTATGAAATACTGCGAGAAGCATGTTTTTAGATTTTATTTAAAAAAAAAAATTAAGGACGTACAATTTTCTGTTTTTATATATTTATAGAAAGCTTTAATTCTGAAAATGGGTATTTATTTCTTTTTTTCTCTCTCCTTTCTTTTCATAGGGTAGCTTTTTGTATTTTGTTTCTGTAATAGCTATGATTTGGAAATTACATTTTTCTTTTACTAATTTTTGTGCACAGTGAATATTGAACTGGAACAGATAGCTTTAAAACATCTGAATGATGATGCATTTTTATTAAAATAGCTGCATATATGGATGTATGTAATTTGTTTTCATCAATAAATAAGTATATTTTTATAACTTTTTGAACAAAATATTTAAGAGAGAGTGCGAAAGAGGAGGGTGTGTTTATGAGTTAATTAACTGTCTTTTCTTTAATGACTAAGCATTAAAAAAAAGGCATTCGAAATGTATGTTCGATATTTCTGGAAATCTGGAAATAAATATTTGAACATTTGTGGTCTTCACGACCATGCCCAAGGTTTTATGTGGGATGATGAGACATAATAACTTTATCAGATATATGCCAGAAAGTTTCTATTCCAATCCTATTAAAACAATTTTGTTTTTACTTTCTGGACGAACTTCAGAAATCTGCGTTAAGACATTTTTTGAGCTTCTGTTATATAATGCACCGATAATCAGACTATTCAGCATCACGCAATGTTGAGTTTGCATTCTTTATTAGGTAATTTTTACTTTCTTATATGCAAATTATAATGAAAGTGTTATGATGGTCAAAAAATTTGAATTAACGATTTTTACAATTTTCCATTTTTTAAATCTTCTCGACTAAGGTAAAAAAAAACATACTTTTTGGCATAATGTCTGATTGTTTGTCTGTTTGTGACAAAGCTAAGAAAAAACAAAAATGCCATGTATTGTATATGGATTGGTATTTGATCTTACAACTAAATTCGTAGATTTCTATCAAATTTTGAGCGAAATCCATTCGCAGGAAGTCTATTTAGCTGTTCGATAACTAAAAATTGCAAAGAGTTAGGCAGATAAAAGTTGAAACATAGGTTTAGAACCTAAAATTTTGAAACAAATCTGTCTGAGGGTTGACCCTTTGTCGGTTTCTAATTTTGCATATAAATAAAATAGTGTTTATTTATTGCAATTTTTTAATTTGTTTTAAACACTTTAACTTGACGGTATTTATAGCTTGGGGTACTATCTACAAATTACTAACATCTGAATAAGAGTCATGTCTCATGAATGATGAAAAAAATTGTTCTAATGGATAAAGCACAGTCATTTGGATCTAGAACTACCATATCTAGCAATTAATAATTTTTCTTTGGGTAGTAGGTACTCATTAGGAAAAGCTTTCAGAATTATAATTTGATTTATAACTAAAAATTAATTTAAATTTTAGTTGTTAATTTAAATTAAGTTGTTTGTTTTGTAACGTTGTTTTGTTTTTCTTTAGTTATTTTGAAGCATATTATTGCCAATAAAACATAATGTAATATAAAATAAATTTTCAGTTTTTTCAATTTTATCTTTGTACAAACACACATTAAAACACTTTTAACAATATCTTACAGCAATACTTTTCATTCTTTTAAATGTTGCATTTATATAAATGGGTTTTATGATAATGTTAAATCATATGTACACAGTATTGAATGCATATGCGTTTTCTTAAATACACGTTATCTGTGCTAAATAATTTAGAGTACAAACAAATATGTGAGTATGTGTGATAGAATTCTACAGGTCAAACCGTTTGACCTCGAGCTACCAAATTTGGCGAAGATATATTTCGGATGGCAAACATAATATTGCGGAGTGATTTTTTTTTGAAATTTTAACTAATTAAAAGTAGATAGATAGATTTAGTTGTTTTATCGCTAATAATACTCATCTGATTGCTACACCGTTTTAAAGTTTAAAAAAAAAATCATATCTTCAATTTTGCCAATTTAAATGCTGTAAAAATCATTTGTACTAGATTTAATTCTTTACTTCTCTGTGTATTTAATTAACTTTTAATCATATTTATATATATAATTCACAACAATATTTTAATTGTTGTTACTGAAACCCAAATCGTTTGTATTATTTCATCAAATATTTGATCGCGATCTTCTCTTCCGTTGGTGTTGAAGTTAAAGAAGAATTTTATTTAATAACTATGTAATTTGGGACAAATAAAAAAAAGTAGAATTACAATACCGTTAAATCAAGATGACTGATAAATCAAAGATCCACGATTTTAATTATATGATATGATGAAACTGATCTCCCATTGAAATACACATATGCACAATAAATAGAAAATATGTAAGATAATTAAATTAACACAGTTTTAATATTTATAATAATGGAATTATTTCAAAGCAATCTAACTGAAATTAAATATAATTAACAACTCCGGCAAATCAGCTAGTTCTACCTATAATATTGATTGGCAGATGAAATAAATTAAAAAAAGTTCATATTATGAAGTTTCACAAAAATGTATAACCTCTTGAATTAATTTTTTTTTAATATTTTAAATTGCTAATTGCGGAGCTTTTTATTGATAATGCAGCTATGAAAAATATTTCATTGTTTGGAATTGATATAAATTTTCAGTCAAATTTATAAATTAATTTGTATATTATTGTTTTTAATGTATTGATTTAAACATTTGTATAGGGGGAAGATTTATTAATTTTTTTCACCTCACGAGATTTTCTTTTTAAAAAATATTAATGGTTTTCATAATCGTATACATTGTTGAAGTACTCATTTATATCATGTGATATATATATATATATATATATATATATATATATAATATAAATGTTGACGTTATTTATTATTTCAAAAGATTTTTATTTTATTTTGCAACATAATGCAGCAACTTGTAATAAATTATTATATTAAAGTTTATTGCATTTAAGATTGCACATAAAAAAATTGACTTATTAATTCTATGTTTAAGTGGTGAAGCCGAGTATTAGAAAATATTTTGAATAATAGATGGCAGCATGTTCTCGCGGAAGGGAATTTTCTCCCTCCCGAAAGGATTTTTCTGTTCTCTTGCAGCAGGGAAATTCCTCAACTCCACACTTGTCTGCTCTCTCTGTTTGTTGTTCGAATTTTTGCATTTGTATTCGTTTGTGCTCTTTTAAGCACTATTTTGTATTATGGAAGACGACGATTTCTTAGAAAGTGAAGACGATGCTTTAGAAACCAATTTTAAACTCGCCACTGATTTTGTTACTGAAAATGCTTCTGTCATGCAGCAAGACGATTTGCTGTTTCTCTACGGCAGATACAAACAGGCTACAGTTGGTATCTGCAATGAACCGATGCCGGGTATTTTAAAATTCAAGAGCCGTAGCAAATGGTCGGCATGGCACGAGTTAGGAAATATGACCAAAGAAGAAGCTATGAAACAATATATAAAAAAAGTTAGTCAAATTTCACCAGATTGGGATGCAGCTAGCCGGAAAGACAGCCGAAAAAAGTCTCATTTCGGGCCCGTAAATAGTACTTGTCAAAAAACAGATGTTGATCTCAATGAAGAGGCGAAAACTGTCTTTGATTTTGTGAAGGAGGGTAATTTGAACCGAATTAAGGAATTAATTTCGTCCAAATCGTCTCTAAAAGATTGCTGTGATGAAGGTGGTTTATCTTTGTTACACTGGGCTTGTGATCGTGGACAAACTGAAATTGCTGAATTTCTGATATCTGAGGGTACAGATATCAATTTTCAAGATAAAGATGGACAAACGCCATTGCATTATGCTTCGTCTTGCGGGCATGAAGAAGTGATTAATTTATTGTTAAATAAAGGAGCCATTACAAATATATATGATGCAGATGGATTAACCCCTGCTGATGTCGCCTATAGTACAACAGTAAAGGAGCTTTTAATGACAAATCATGTTTAAAGCTTTGAAATTGCAGATTACCTTAATTTGAAATTTTCTTTGATTTCCTCAATTTTATGCATACTTGTAAATTTTGTGCTAACAAAAAATTCAGGTTGCTTTTTTTTGATTCCCCATTTATTTATTAATTAATTTTTTAGTTATGTATAGAATCATAATTATTTTTCAATATATATATGATTAATATCATTTAAATGTATGTTTGAAATATTTACAATTTTCCTGTTTTATTTTATTAGTTAATTGGATGACTTTTTTGCATTGAAAATATATTGCTGTGTTTTTATTTAAAGAAGAATTTGTGATGCGCTAAAGATATCTGTTAATTTCAGATATCTGTTTCTATAATTTTTTAATGTATGTAACCTTTGAATGATGGTAGTTTCTATATTTAAAATATGATAACTTTGTATGGATGTTTATTAATCTGAAAAATATGTTCAGGAGGAAATCTGTTGAGTGGTTAAAATCATAGCAGCTTTCTGTGTTTCAGTGTCACTATAAACAGTAATTAACTGTGAAGCATTAAACATATGTTTATTTCTCTCGAATTAACTTGCTGATAATTCTGAACAGTTTGTGTATTGAAAGTATATAATATCTGTGCTTGTAGCACATTGTGAAATTTTTTGTATGAAATGGAAATGTTCATAAAATATGAATATAAGTTCTTTTTTTACCTGTCAAAAATCTGTTTATTGCTGTTATGTAATTTGATATATTTTTATTGAATGTAGAAACTATTCAAATTATTCATAAAAATAACTGAATTTAAAGTGCATATTGCTAAAAATTTCCTTTGAAGAAATGCAGCATTAATTTTATTTTATGTGAGTAGGTATTTGTAAACATCTTGATGTTTTAAAATTTATGTCTTATTTAACCATAGCTAATTATATTGATTTCTTGAAATTGGTGAATTTTATGTGTTATTCTTTGATGTTGTTACAAGAAATATTAATGAAATTTTAAACAAATTGAGAGAAGAAAAATTATTTTCTCCATTAATTCATTTTTTCAATTTAGTTAAAGAACTTGAACAAATGTTATGCTCTAAAAAATATGTAATTTCAAAAGTTATTTAATTTAGAAGATATGTTTGTATATTAGAAAAGAAATATTTAAAAATTCATTTTTTGGGGATTTGTTTATTTATTATATATATATTAAGAAACTGGTTAGGCGTGTTTATATGTTTTGAAAATTTCAAAATGATTATACATTTTATAAATGATAAATGGCATTTGACAAATGGATATGTCAATTTGACTAGGGGATACATACTTACAAATATACGACTGGGACAAAATAGCAATTATAATAAATCATATATTATTTTATTATTAACTATATTGAACATAATTAAAGAATTGATGCCTATATGAATGAATAATGTGTCTTTCAAACTAACATTATTTTATTAGTGCAATGAAGGGAATAAATATAATATTTATTACTATATGATGTTAGATTGCTACGACACGATGTAAATGTCATAACAACATATGTTGATTCATCTTTTTATATTTGATTTGAGAGCATTGTAGCTTAAAAATTTTAATAATATGGATTTTGATTTTCTCAAACTTTCAAAATTAAGTTGTTTTAAAGTTAAATTTTATGGAAGTGATGACAAGATACTCTGAAAATTGCAATTGTAAGAGCTGAAATTTAAAAAAAAAAAAGTATTTTTATGCATTTTTCTTTCATCCTGGTAAAAGAAATTTTTTTTTTATCATAAAGGTACAAGACTATGTATATATTAATGTTGAGTTGTTTCTATGTGATGTATTTTTTACATTAGCATTTGTGAAAAAAATTATGTAGCGTGTTATAGACATTATATATAAACAACTTAGAATTATTACTTGTTGCACTGATGAGTACTTATATTGTCACTTGGAGTTTAATCAAACTTTTTATATCAGTTTGTATAGATAGATTAAAAAGCTATAAATATAGCTAAATATTTATGTGTTTTGTTGGAAGCTGTAAACATTGATGATGAGAGATTAATATCTAATTAAATGAAATTTTCTGTTATGAAATATGTTGATTCATTTCAATCCATTGAAGGCTAAAGATAATTTTCTATACTTTATAATTTGTTAGAGTTAAACCTATTGATGTTTAGCTTTTAAAAATATGATAATTTAGTGTGCATGCAATTTATAAGTGGAATGATAATTAAAATATTTACTCATTCCATTTTCTATTTAATTATAGTTTTTTTTAAAGGTTTTTATATGAAAATTTTCAAATAGACTATTACTGTGATTTTTAAAATGTTACCAATCATTTTGTGTGTTCTGCTTTGTGAATGTGAGATGATGAGAATCTTTATGTTTCAATAAAAAGGCTAGTTAAGTTGACTTAATTCATGAAATTTAATATTTTTATAAATAATTTTTCTGATTGTTAAGAATATCATGTGCATGTTGTAAATTTACCATTACAAATATTTTTTGAATTTTAATGTCAGTTAATTATTCCATGTACTTATTATGTTTGAATTATCATTTATTTATTGCTTTGTATTGTTTTGCACTGAATGTTTTTTGTGAAAATAAATATTGTTAATATTTGTATATGGTTTCATTTTTTTCTCTGGTCTCTTACTCTTCATTGTTGAAATTTAATAAAGATAATCATACGTAAGTTAATATATATATTTTAAAATTTGATACTTCTTATCAGGGATTACCCCTTGGGTGAAATTTCATTGCTTACTGTAATATCATCAATATATCTTAACAAGTTTTAAGAATGTTTATAAGTTTATTTCACTTTTGGGATTTTATCTTTGTAAAGTAGCCATCAAAATTGGTTTTCATGGTTTTTTTTTTTAATTATGAACATTTACAAGTTTGATTACAAGATTGAAGTTTACTTAATTTCAAACATTGAATTTGAAATGGTAACAATATACATCTTAATCTAAATAGGAAGTTAGTATGAATATTCAACCATAGTCTTTATCAATAAAGTAATTTCATAAAGTTTTTCTTACATGAGATGATATTTATTTTTTCACATTTGTAATTTGTCTAAAAATATTTTCAGAGAGAGGGCTCTTCCCATCTGTACATAATTTGGCTGCAAATGCAATTATTAGTACAAATGCTACTTGTGGTGAAACAGAAGCAGAGGTTTATTGTAAATTAGTTGAGCATGTTTTTATGCGGTGAGTACTAATTTTTTAAAAATTAGCATTGAAATTCTATACATAAAAGTTTTTTTTCATATATGATTTTTTACTTACCTTAGTGGTATGTTATCATGAAAATGAGGTTGCTAAGCAAAATGTGCTAATGCTTTTGTTGAGAGTTTCCATTTAGTTTTCAAGCTTAGTACAGATTATGTTCTAAAGTTTTGTTTAAGAGGAATTGTGCCAGTGACTTAAAAAAAATCAATAACTTATGTAGGCTGTGATTTTGGCAATCAGAGAAATAGTCTAACTTATGATTCAATGACAATCCATATTGTATCATTTGGTATGGTGAGATCTGATCTCATCCTAATGCCTAAAAGGAAACAAGAATTATTCCTTTAAAAAAAATGTGATACATAAGATTGTATAAACTCTCGCCTTATTGCTATTTTAAAAGCCATGTCTACGATTTTTGAAAATATAATTTTTAGTTGGCAGAAAATTAAGAACCTAATCCCCCTCCTCCAAACATAGTTTCATTTTTAAATGTTTAATTACCACTAATTTATTTTGCTTGTCTAATATAATCATTTCTTCATTTGAAATCGATTTACAATGTTATCTCATTTGTATTGACTTTTTGAAGGCTTTGATTTTAATTGATTTTGGAATTCTTTTAAATAAGTATCACGATTTTAATGTCAATTTGACTGATTATTTTCATTCCTACCTATAGGGTAGGACTCTAATTTAATTACTCTTTTTATTCTTGAGCTCTTGGGTTTAAGGCTCTAGAATCGAGAGTATTTTTAACTTGTAAATGCAATTCTTGAATATACTAAAATTCTCTTCTGAATTAAAATTAATGGATATTAATTAAAAAAAATATTAGAACTGAGGCTATTAGATCTTATTTTAAATCAGTAGAGTATGTATTCTTTATTTATAAATTTGCTAGAATTAATTATTTTTTCATTTAAGTTTTAATACTTTTGATGTTAGTGAAATTTCTTATCAGTATGGAAGTGGTCAAACATGGAAGGACATTTACTTTGTCTGTGAAGTAGAAAATTTTGAGAATTTGTATAAATGTTACTTAAGCAATTCTTTTTAATCACTTTTCATATTTTAGTTATTTTATTTTCATTGAAACAAAAATGTTTTTGCCGGACAATTTTTTTTTTGTCAAGTCTGTCCATTATTCACATTCCTTTAAGCAAAATTAGATAGTGTGGAGTTTAGGTAATCACATTAAAGTCACAAACTTAGCAGTTAATTATGTTGTTGCAGCTGTATATGTTAGCAATTATGTTTTGTGGATGAATTTTTTTTATTATAATATTTTGCAGAGAACCTCAATGTGGTTTATGTGATGCTCGAAGTGAATTACCTGAACATAGACATCCAATAATCAATGCTATTGATGGCACAAATAAATGGTGGCAAAGTCCTACACTTCAAAATGGAAAGCATTTTGAATGGGTTACTATTACATTAGATTTAAAACAGGTAAAGCTTATGATTCTTTGGCATAAATGTTTTTGCATGATCTTATTTTAAAAGGTGTTTTATAAAATTGTACTTTGAGGGTTTGTTATAGATTTTTTTAATTATTTAAAAACGTTATGAATTTTACACTATTTCACTGCATGCTCAATGAATACATAGGATTTTTGAATAATTATCATGTTCCAGCTCCATTCCAAAATTAGCCCCATCTTTTAAATTAATTTTCTATTATCAAATTAAATGACATCTTCCATTTTAGGACTGCTCTGTCTTATTGATTCAACTAAGATCCCATAAAAGTTTGAGGATTATGTATATTTTTATCATTGAATGATTGCATTTTTGTAATTTAATGATTTTTTTTTTGTCTTTTAAGTTTAAGATAATGTATATCCCATACGGGCATGGTAGTTAAGAAAAAAAATTAATTTTAACCAAACTCAGTTTTTGTGAGGCAATAAACAAATTATTCAATACTTGTTGTCTACATCAAAGAGATCTTTAACTTCTTATTGAATTGCTTCATGGTATGTTGTGTACACCTAATTAAATTGTTCTTTGGCATTCTTACCTAACCATAGTTCTTCAAATTTTTATTTTATTATCACTTCCTATTATCTTGCTTTTATTGAATTATTTTTGTTTTCGTCAAATCATTTCAAATCACATGGAAATTGTCATTTTCAGTTCCATCCAACTATTGACTTTTTCAGTGCATAATTTAATCACTAATTCATTTAATTTTGCATATACGATTGAAATATTTCAGCAATACAATTTGATTGTCTTTATAAAACTTTCAGTCTTATGCAGTTAATAAAAATTGTTTTTGTGGCACTGTTTTGAGAAGGGAGAAAAATAATTGGCTCTTTCATCATATATTATTTGGTTTGTTTTTTCCCAACTCCAGAAAAGCCATCATACTCTTTGGAAAGAGAAACTTATTTAGAGAAATGATTTATCCACTCAGTATCTGCTTCCACTATATCTATTTAGTTAAGTACATGATTTTTGCTAATTATGGCAATAAACTGAACATAATTATTTTGGGGACAATTCTTTATGTTTCACAGCTGTTAGAATTGAATAAATATTTTTTGAATTCTTATACCTTTTTTAAGAGAAAAATTTCTAATTAACCTTAAATTTTACAATAATAAATTTAAAATAATTAAATTTTTTAAAAAAAAATTTAAAGTTTTAGTTTAGTTTAGTTTAGTTCACTTTTATATTTATCAGTATCAGTTGTTACTGCAATAGCAATTTAGTCAAATTTAGCTTATTTAAATATCAGAAGTTCAAATACACAAATTTTGCATATGTAATTTTTATATATGTTGGATGTTTCTTAGATATATCATTTTTCTATGCAATTCTTTCTAAGGGTACGTATTTTTATAGGTTTTTCAAATAGCTTATGTCATTATAAAATCAGCAATATCGCCACGACCTGGAAATTGGATTTTGGAACGATCTCTTGATGGCTTGATTTACAAACCATGGCAATACTATGCTATCAGTGATGCTGAATGTTGGGAAGCCTTTGGAGTTCGACCCACTATGGGAAAGCCACGCTATCGTAGTGATTCTGAAGTTATATGTACTTCTTATTATTCAAAGTTGAATCCATTAGAAGGGGGTGAAGTAAGCATATTCATATGTTTTGTAATACAGTTTCTTCTATATCAAGATAATATAATTGATTATGAATATTTCATGTAACAACAAATACAGCAATTTCTGTGTTGATTTTTTTGATGAATTTTAAAAGCAAATGGACAAAGAAATTTGTTTATTCTTCTATGATATCCTCTTATAACTTGGTATTTTTAAGTGAATTTCAGAAAAGTAAATTCCTAAACTCATAATATTAATACTATCAAAACTTTATGAGAGATTTTATTAAATAGTGAGAGATATCTTTTATCATTATATGGTCTTTTTTTATAAAGTGTCAAAAGTTAAAGAAACTTGAATGATTTTAAATAGTTATTATAATAGTTATTATAATATATATATATATTAGTATATATATATATTATTAATAGTTATTATAACTATTTTAAATAATTATAATATGTACAATTTATGCATGAGAAATAATATTTTCCTCTCTTACTGATGCCTTAAAATTTTTTAATGTTGTTGTTAATTAAAAATTATTAATTAGATGGAATTTTTCTATTAATCTGATAACTTACTCATTTTAAATGTTTCTGTTTTAAGAAGTCATAATATTTGGTATTTTCTTTTTATGTAGATTCATACATCTCTAGTGTCTGGTAGACCAGGAGCTGAAGGACCTAGTGATACTTTAAGAGTATGTTGATAATTTTATATGATTTTACAATTTTTTGTAACAATAAGGATTTTCTAATCCTGTAAAGATATGACACCATATTTTGATGATATTATTTGATATTTGCAGTATTGTGTAGTACATAAAATTATGTCGCAGGATGTCTTGTACCATTTAGGTTAATAAAGAGAAAATGAAAAATCTATTCTTTTCAAACTTAATCTTCTATATTAGATAATTATACATAATACTCCTATTCTTAAGTATACAGATGAATTAGAATGCCGAGTTTTCTGTTCATTTAGATTGATTTAAAATGGTTTAAAAAAACTATTTGTTGAATATACTTAAAAATTTAAAATTACAAAAATGGTGCAATTAAATCGTTTTTTAAGAAAATAATTTTTAACTGCTGACTTGCAATCATTTTAGTTGTTGGTAATAATTGATTGATGTTTTATCTATACTTATAATAAAGCTCAATGTGTGTGTGTGTGTGTGTGTGTTGGTGCTCTACAGGCCAGACCGTTGGACCTACAGCTACCAAATTTGTTACATGTATACCTTGGAGGTTGGGAATGTACACCTCGGAACCCTTTTTTCGAATTTTTAATTAGAATTTGAATTAATTAAAATTTAAGCGAAATTTGAACGTTTTTCGGCTATAACTTCCAAACATATTATTGCACAAACATGATTTTTACATCAATTTAAAGATTAAAAAATTAGCTTTCTAACGGTATCAGTTTTTTTTAGTTTATAACGTAAGCTCCTATTTTTAACGAATTTTTAAAGAAATATTTTAATCATGTTTTTAGCACGTGACTGGATAAAATAAAAGAAAAGTAACGCTGGAAGTTCAAATAAAAAAACAACGATCATCGCAAATCAAATCTAAAGAAATGCAACTTTTAGCACGTGACTGGATAAAATAAAATAAATATAAAATGTGATATTTTCTTTAAAAATTGAATGCAAAGCAAAGGTTTCTACAATCGCTTGCAATATCTATATCATTAACTCAATACATTTTCCCCTTTCTCGCTCTCTTTAAAAAAACATATTTAATATTTTAGAAGCATAACCGATGGTTAAAACTGACTGATTTATAAAATTAAAGAATATTAGTAGGAAAAGGTATACTTTTAATACTTTCCGTTCATCATCTTGAAGAAAATATTAATTTCAGGACAATCAATTCCCGGAATTACTACAAGGCTAATGAATATATGATTTAATTTAAAATTTTAGAGCGCTTTACTCATGGCGAAACAGCTGGTCGCCAAAGGCGGCTAGTTTAATATAAAATTATAAATAGCGCATTATATTCAGTAATCAAACAGGACTATTTTTTGAAAATGAAACAGTTTTTTTGTAGCCTTATCAAAATTTTGTTGCAAATATTCAGTGCAATTATTTGTTGTTTTAAGATTCCTTTTAGTTAGGGATTATTCGGGAATATCTCACAACTTAATTTTATAATATAATTTCATTTTTGATTTATTTACTTTTTCACAAATTAAGCATAGAAGGAAGAAGTATTATAGTAAAAAAAATTCAACCTCAAAATTTTTGTCATTTTTCACATTTTAGATTTCCTTGAGCTTAATAATATTATTTTTGGAGTTATATCTTTGAGATTTTATGTGAAGATTATGACTAAAACATTTAGTGATCCAGAAGAATGAAATATTTTATGTATATATTTATGTTTTTCTACTCAAAAATTATAGATGTGTATCAAAGTTTGATTCAAATACATTGAGGGAGTGACTGGCACTTTGCCTGTACTTGTATATTGAAACATGATGATTCAGAAAGATATAAAATAAGATAAAGAGAAGAAATATGATTTAGATTGCAAATGCATATCACAATTTCACTTCAATCAATCTAAGGGAAAAGTTTCAAATTCATTGTTGATTATGACATTGTATTATTATTAACACTAAAGACATTATATTGTGTTTGTATTAAAAGAATTCATGTGGAATCTTTTCCCATAGTTAAGAAATAAAAACTTGAATCATATGTTCGTAAAAAAATTTCTTGTTTAGCTTTTCTGAAGAGTTGAAACTGAATGAAATTTCTGCTCCAGAAAATATTCTGGATGTTTTAAATGCTTATACAAAAGTCAACTGCAAAAACAGCTTATATTTTGAAAATTAATTTTTGCATTAATATTATATTATTATATTTTTTATGAACTTCGTAACTGTTTTATTAAAGTGTAATTTGCTTTTGTTAATAGACACTTAAATATCATATGCAGTTTCTAACCTTTTTTTTTTCTTCCCATAATAGGAATTTACTACAGCCCGATTTGTGAGATTAAGGCTTCAAAAAATTCGAACACTGAATGCTGATCTTATGACTATGCAGTCAAGAGACCCATCAAAAATTGATAAATCTACAACTAGAAGAGTAAGTTTTTAAAAACATTTATTTTAAGTTTTGACTATTTATTATGTCATAAAAATTCATTCATACATTCATTGATTTTTTTTTTGCAGTATTTTTATTCAATAAAGGATATATCAGTTGGTGGACAATGTGTTTGTTATGGACATGCCAAAGATTGTCTCCTAGATTCTGAAACAAATGTAAGATTTTTTTTAACCTCTGAAATAGTTAATTATTTTAAGCTTTGAGCAACACTTTTTTTAAAGTGACTGAAACTTATTGCTTCCAATTGTGAAAAATAAAATAAAATATGAGTCTGTTATCATAGAGTTTACATGTAGAATGGGACAAGACTGATTCAGTATTTTGTAAATTTAAATATATATATGTATAAAACATTATTTAAGTATTAAAGCATTATTTAAGTTTTATGTGTCGCCAAAAAGTTTTTCTTCCTCAGATTTTTTCTCCTGTTTGAATACATAATTCCTAAATTGTCTTTATTTATTCACCATTACAAAACATCATATTATTTTATTATGAAATAAGATTCAGTGTAGTGTCTGATTATATAATAATTGTTTGAAAGACTATTGTTAATTTTTAAATTATTTTGAACTTTTATGATTTGTATCAATATATTTGGGTTTTAAGATTTGAAACTTTTGACATTTTCAGAATTTCTTATATGTTTTCACCAAAATTATGAATAATTTTTATTTATGAAATTATTAAATGATCTTATTTCGTGTTATGATATTACAGATATGTAGGATGTAAATCTGTATACTTGGGATGCAGATTTTAACCAATTTGTAAGAGATATATGTGCATTGTTTCCATTTGAATTATGTTGATATGACTGTTTTTATTTTTTAATATTTTAAGTGATAATGAGAAAAAACTTATTAAAAATTGACATATAATGACTGAATAAGTTACCTTGAAACATACATTTAAATGTTGATTAGAGACAATTTGCCAGTAATAAATTTCTTATTAGCATTAATATTTACAAGTGTTATTTTCTGGAAATATTGATGTTAATTCATCCAAAGTGACCTTAAATCTTATCTATCAGAAGAAGACTTTTTATTAAGTATTTAAAAATGAATTAAGGTGTTGAGATAGTAAAATCTTGATAAAATTGATTGTGTTATTTTTATTTCTTACAGTTATTTCAGTGTAAATGTGAACATAACACTTGTGGTGAGAACTGTGAGCAGTGTTGTCCTTTGTATCAGCAGAAACCTTGGCAACCTGGCAGCATCAATGATGGTGCTGTATGTGAAAGTAAATATCATGCTCCATAAAATTATATGTGTTATATAAATGCATAATTAAGCGGGTTATAATAACCTTTCTTGCCAGAAAATTAAATACATTTGAAGGAATACAAAATGGGAATTTTGACGATTATCATGTGCTAGTTTTACTTCTTATTCCTTATTTTCTTCATGTAGTATGTTAAAATTTTTTTTTAGATGAATCAAAGTATGCTCAATTAACACATTGGCCTGTTTATATTTTTTTGTACTTTTCTTGTCCACAAATATATTCATGTAGGTCTTAAATCTCCAAAGCTCTTAATAATTCGCAACTATTTTATTCTTACTATTGAAAAATAACTTTTTAAAATGCTATTGATGAATAATTGAAATTGTCTGCTGTTTGTCAAAAAACAAATATTTGGTTTATATTTATAATTTTCAAATTGATTTATATCTATACATTCTAGCGAGCTTTCCATCAAATTAGAATTTAATATCGTTATATTTTTTAGCTTTTAAGTATTTGTTGTTTCTTAAATTAATTATTTTTATTTTAAGAATTATGTTTCAATATGTTTTAGCAGATCGCAAACCTTTTAATATATTATTATTATTGATTATCTTATTATTTTATTAATTTTTTGTATATAAAATTGACAACAAATGATTGCATTATAAAAATAAGATTGATGAAATCATGGGGAGAAATAAACTTATTTTTTATACATATGGTGTACTGCAGCACTTTTTTTATATCACATATTTTTTAATTACATGAATGATGAAACATTTTGGTGTTCACTATATATAAAAGTATTTTTGAACTTTTTTTTAACAGAATGTCAGTGTTATGGCCATGCTGATATTTGTTTCTATGACCAGACTGTTGCTGATAAGAAGGCAAGTTTAAATATAAATGAAGAATATGAAGGAGGTGGAGTTTGTATAAAGTGCAAGGTAAGAAGATCATGATTATAGGAACATAATATCTTTGAAGGCTTCATAGTAAAAATATAGTATATAGTGAAATGTTAGTGTTCAGAACAAAAATTTTTAGTTACCGAGTTAAGCTTCATAGAAATTATGACATATTTTTAAATTTCAAATTTCTTTCATTTTGAATGATTGGTTCTGAATTCATAAATTTGCTGCTTTTGTAATAAGAATTGTATAATGGAAAAAAGATAAATCTTGATTCTCATTTAAGATTCTGAACAATTTGTCAAAATGCTAATAATATTCAAGGGGAAATAGTATTACTGTAAAAAGTGCAATAACTTTCACATTCAGAATTATTTCATTATTATTATTAATGAATCATATTCATTAATAATATTGGATTATTCATTGTTGTTACTTAATAGGTTTTAATTAAAAACACAAGTAAATATTACAATAATAAATAGTAATTATTATTTTCTTTATTGTTATATCACATCTTTTTCTTTATGACTTTGCAAAATTAGATTTAAAAAAAATTAGATATTGATCTTTCTAATGAGACTTTTTTTTATCAGCAATCTTCAAACAATAATGGGAAATATGGAAATCTTTCTGCTTAGTACTTAAATATTAAATTTTATAATATTTTCATCTGCTGATATATTTATTTTAGTATTATTGCTCTAATAATCAATTTTTGTGCCATAGCATCATACAACTGGAATTAATTGTGAGCAATGTGAAGATGGGTATTACAGGCCCTTGGGAGTTGAGCGAAGTGATCCAACTCCTTGCCGTCGTTGTCGTTGTGCGGGACCTGGTGTTACTGGTTTCTGTATTAAAGATGACACTTTTATACTTGAAGGGGTGGTAAGGTTTTTTCTTACTTTGTTAATTAAAGATGTTTGGAAAGTTTTTTTTTTCAAGATTTAAGATGAAATGCCTATATTTTTCAGAAACTGAGATTTTCAAGAAAAATAGTTATTTTGATTTAATTTTTTAAACAAAGACTTAATGTTACTTTATTGAATAACATTCTTGCTAATTAAGCTGAATTCTGATATTATAATGATAATAATGACTCTTTTATGATTCTCTTTATATTTTTCTTATAGATGTTTACCTTTCATCATGCTACTTAACTCTTAAAAAAAAACTTTTACAACTACTTTTAAATTCATTTTTACTTTAAGTTTAATTCCATTGTGAGGTTAAAATACAATTTATGTTTTTAAAATGCAAACATGTAATGATTTAATTTTTGAAGTTCTTTTCTTATGAAGCGGAAGATATAAATTTCTGATTTCTTATATCAGTTTCCATTATAATAATATGCATTAGCTCTTTATTTGTGTGATTCCTGATATATATAGGATAGAACTTTGCTGAATATAAAAGGGTACAAAGATTATATTAACTTACTATAAAATTAATATTTTAGAAAATATAAATTTTATTTCATAAAAGATATCTTCTATGTGCATTTTGCAAAGTAAAGAAAATACTAAGTAATTGATGGAAAATTTATAACAATTAATTTCAATTTATATCTAAAATAGCAGATTATGTTGGATCATGAAACATTTACTTTAGAATTTAAAATTACTGTGCCTTTAAATTATTTTTTTTAATTTTATGATAAATCTCTTCTATTAAAAATTAGTTTTGACATTAGATAATTTCTTATTAAAACAGATTGTGCATATAATGTAAAAGTGAATTGCATGTAAAATATGCCTTGTTAAAACAGATATTACTTCTAATACATTGTTAATAAGGATTGTATCTTTGTAAGGACTGCATCTATCTAATAAGGATTGTTATCTTATTAATTTTTTTGCTAATGATTTAATTACTTAAAGGAATCAATTTTAAGCAGTCAAATCATTTGAAAAAATATATAAATGTGATTGAAAAATCATGCCATTCACTATCAGGAATATTTCTTGTTAGAAAAATTCAACTCTTAACTATGAAGTTTCAGTTGATACTTATTTCTCAAATTTATGGTCAAATAGTGCTTATAATGCTTTTCATAATGATGTTTTTCCATATTTCATTTTCTAGTATCCTGGTGACTGCATATGTAAAGAAGGATTTGCTGGAAGTAAATGTGATCACTGTGCTCTGGGATTCAAGCAATATCCCATCTGTGAACCCTGCCCTTGTAGTCCTGCTGGAACAGAAGGGGAAACAACATGTGAAGGCCGCTGCATCTGTAAAGTAAATATCTCTTAATTAAAAAAAATGAATCAAAATGTAATAGTTTTTGAGAGAATTTCACCTCTAATTGTGAGCAGATTTAGCTTTAATTGACGCCTGTTTCAATTATTTGTTAAATGGAATTGTATGACTGATTGGAAATTGTTTCTGTTTAAGGTAGATGATGTATATGTGTGAAAACTTTACTGTATAGTTGTTGAATAATTCCAAATGCTGGATTTTTTAAATCAGCTGTAAAATCATGAACTTCTTTTTAAATAATCAAGCCTGAACGTAGTTGTTTTTATTATTAATTCTTATTACTTTTTTCATTCTTTTAATTTTAAAATTTTGAATAGCATCTTTTATCTTGTTTAATATGCAGATTGCAATACATAGTTCACATATTCATTTTACGCAGTTCTTTACAATATTTTGAAATTTTCTGTAGAAAATTACATGTTGAAATATATAGCTTCCTTTCTCTATTACAGCATTTTTGCTGATCAATCATATTAATGTAGAAATATATATTTTTTTGTTTCATCCAAATAGCTATTTGTTTTTAAAAATTAATGGTTTATTAATTCTATTTAGAAAAATGTTGAAGGAGCCCATTGTGAATATTGTAAATATGGACATTATAACATGGATTCTGAGAATTCTGATGGTTGCACTCCTTGTTATTGTTCAGGAATTACAAATAGATGCCGAGAAAGTGATTGGGGTGTTAAAGTGGTAAGAATAGAAAACAAAATTTTGCATATCTTGTGTTTGAAATGTATCAAAAGAACAAGTATTTACTGAGGAATCTGCAATATTCTTATATTATACACTTATATTAATTTTATTGTAATTTATATGCATAATTTATATATTGCAACTTATTGAAAATTAAAGATAGATTCTGCATCTTTGCTCTTTGGAAAATGAGAGGTATAAATATATTCAGGGACAGAATTTTTTTAAAAAAATCTGCTTTTGATTATACATGTGCTGATTCTGCTGGCATTTAACCTTTTAATTGCTCATAAAGAGATGCCTGAATTGATTCAGTCCATCTCAAATGAAATTTTCCTATTTCATATGTTTTTAAGAAAAATGTGATCCTTGATAGAATTAAATGTGTTTATTTGTTAATACAAAACTCATTGAATACAGATATAAATGTTTTTAATTACCTTAAAATTTCTATTAAATTTATGAGAAATATGTATTAATTTATTTGAAATTTGTATATTATTATTATAGGTATTTTCTATAAGGTATATAGTGTCATGGCCTTGAAGCTCAGTTTTATAATAGAAGTTAATCAGTTGCAAAAACAAAGTTGTAATATTTAATTTTCTTAGTTAATTTGCTTGTTTTATCAAATATTAAGTTTAAACATGTAAGTCAGTAATGTGTATTTTGAATTTGTGTGTATGAATGATTTTACACAAAATTCACAACCATTTTGGAGATTTAGTAAATTGACATATTTTGGGTATTATAGAAATAAAATCTAGGTAAAAATAGCATTTTCCCTATGAGTTTTGTTATTTCCCTATGAATTTTGTTATTGTTATTTTTGTTACTTATGTGATAAATATTCTTTTCATACTATTATTTTCTTCGTGTTAGATATCATCCCTAAATGGCTGGAGAGTTACTGACCTTTATGGTTTGCATGTTGTTGATCCAGAGTATGAAGGTGATTATCTTAAAATCACCAATGAAGCTATGCTTGGATTTGACAATTATTATTGGATGGCTCCACCTGAATATATCGGAAAAAAGGTGGGTTATGGTAGGTGATAATAAAATTTATTTTTGCATTTGACTGTACTCAAATTCATCAAATTTCGTACTCCCTTGCTGACTTATAATGTATTTTTTTGTGTATACAAATATAATTTTATAACTGGACGATTGTTCTGAAACTGTTTCCATAAAATCGTTTTTAGTAGAAAATGAACAAAGTCAAATCATGTCTTAACCTAACAGGATTTGACATTTATTATTGGATGGCTCCACCTGAATAAATCGGAAAAAAGGCAGGTCATGGTAGGTGGTAATACCAAACAGTAATGGTCGATAAAAATTGTTTACCTCTTTTATACTCTGTTAGTGAGTATAAATAAAAAATTTTAGGAACTTTTCTGCTGTTTTTAATAAACAAATACTTAAAGATATTGAAGCAATGTTTGAATAATCTGAAAAAATGCAATTGATAAAATTCAAATCAAACTTGCATTTCATAAATTATCACCTTCATTACAATTGCTTAAAAGTTCTAATTTTGATTGTTTTGTCACTGTTTTACTCTATATCCAGCATAATAAATAGCATATAAGGTTTTTTTTTTCACATAATTTGTCTGAATTATTCGTTATTTATAAAAATATGCTTAAGTTCAAGAAAAATATTTTTGTTCATTTCAGTTGCACAGATATTAGTTGACATTACAGCTTTGTAATCATTGAAAAAAATTATATTTTTACTATGAACTTCTATATAGTTTAATAAATTTAGTTTGTATAGGCAACTGAATGATATAAATAGCATTTATTAGTTTATTATTCAATATATCTTTATTTTATTCTGATGATACTTTAGGTATGATTTCTGAATTAACTTTTCAGGAGTCATATTTGCCAAATGTCAAATATTTTTTAATCTATACTATATGCTTTTATAAGTATTATTCATGTATCAGTTTTGTTCCTTTTAAATTTGGAATTTTGTACTGAATTAGCTATAAGAGTATTAAATTAAATTAATGCAGCAGCAAATCCATTATAAAATTATTTATTTAAATTGTGTGTAATTGAAACATTTACTTAGATTCCATTAATTCATAAATTTACTGAATATCCTATTTGTTAAAGACAATTATTGAAATATTTTCATTCCTAATTTAAAATTAACTGTTATAAAAATCTTTATATGAGGAAAATACATTAATATTTCAGCCTTTTTTTACCACCAGAATTCATAGTTTAACAAAAATTAGAAAAATGTTTCTTTTATTTTAACTCTACTATAATACATAAGACTAATACTGATTGATAAATATGGATTTGCTAGAAAAAATTCTGAAATCCATTTAGTAACAGTATTTATTCGAAAAAACTTCTATATCACAATTGAAGAGTGCATTGTCACACATGTATTTTTACCCTTAAGCTTATATTTATAAAAATAATTTTTCTACTAAAAAAATATTCTTGTATTAAGCAAGTAATTTTGTTTCTGGCTTCATTTCTTTGAAATAATTCAACTAAAAAAATATATTAGGTTTTTTTTAGAAAGTTTTATTCTTAGTTAATATTTGTTAGGTATTTAAAAGTCTACCAGGATTTTTTAAAAAGAAAAATAATTGGTTAATCGTTTTATAATTGCTCATTAAAGTTTTATAATCGTTACATCGTTTATTCATTGAAAAAGGGGAATATTTATTCATTGAAAGTCTTAATAATTTTGCTATTTTTATAATAAAGACATATAATAAAAACTTAAAGCTGAAGGATTGAAGAACTTAATAATATTCAATTTAATGAAATTGAATATATATAATAATATCTATTATGTTTTTAACAGTTTGATTATTTAAATCTATAAATATCTTGAATCAAATATATTTTTTCATGTCTTTCAATAGCTTTATTCTTATGGTGGTGATCTCAGGTATGTCATTGGCTATACTGTTATAGAAGATAATGGTATTCAAAATGATGCTCCTGGGATAATTATTGAAGTAAGAAATTAATTACATGGTCTTTTTTTATTAAACTAAATAACTAAAAATGCAGAATAAGTATTGTTATTGATTTAAAAAAAACTTTTTTAGAGTGATCCCATTCGCATCGGTTATTACTTTGGTTCTCGTAAAGTTCAAGGAAATATCACAGTGACCCTTCCTTTGCAAGAACGTCCATGGTCCCATCTGACGGCTGCTGGGAAAAGAAGCAGAGCAGTTTCAAAAGAGACTTTTGCAGCTGTGATGAATAATATTACGCGCCTTTTGATTCGTGCCAAATACCACTCTGATCAAATAATTGGGGTGTAAGTTATTGTTAGTAAGAATTTAAATCTTACTGGAGATAGTTTTGAAGTAATGCTATTTAAAAGAAACATTTCATTAAAAAATAGTAGACTTAAATTTGATGGAAGGTAAATGTTTTTACATATGGTGAATGAAGAACTAGGAAAAAGAAAATATTAATCTAATTTATATCTAAAATTCATGTAATTAATTTCTTACTCATAAGTAAGAAATTAATTACATGAACTTTTCTTTAATGAAAAAAAAGATAAAAATGATCCCAAATAGATCTTATTGTAAATGTAAACAAATAGATATAGTTTAGATCTAAAATGGGAATTATATGCATATATTTTTATAAAAAAACTTCCATATGTGATATTTGTTGTTATTATGCAAGATATTTTACTATACTGCTTTGGGGGCAGAGTGCTCTAAGATGATTTGGAATCATATAGAAAAATTGAATCAGGAACAATAACATATAAAAATGAGAAAATCTATAACATTTAACATTTTTGGAATATAAAATTATGAACTTTCTGAAATTTTGTCTTTTTTTCTGATAACTTGAGCAACTAATAACATGAGATAAAAAATATCCTTTTTACTGTTACTGTGATTGCTATATAATAAAGCTTATATCTTTGTTAATGTAGAGAAGATTTGACGATCTAAAAAAACAAATAGATGCAAATGCTTCTGTTATTTCAATGTCACTTTTGACAAACATTGTTTCTGTATTGGGAGGGAGTTCTAACAAACTTGAATTATATTTCACTTATAGTTACTGTTAGATTTTTAGTGATTTCACAATTATTAGTGAAATTTTCTTTAAATTATTTGTTATTTTTGAATCTGAAATATAAATATTTCGATGAAAAACATCAGTCAAACATTTACTGCAAATTGAATTGGTGAAAGGTGGGGGAGGACCAATTTGTCTAACACCATCTTATGAGGAATATCTTAGTAATTCTGTTCAACGCTGTATCCCCAAAATCTGTAATTTTTAAAACAGTGATTATGGTAGAAATTGCATCAAATTTCATTAATTATATAGTTAGCGGTTGATTGCTGTTCATTTAATGACCTTTCAATCATTGTTATGTGAATTCATAAATTTCTAATTATGATAGTATTTTATGCTAATATTATTTCTGATTTTGCGTACACAAGTGAGAAATAAGTTTATTTTTCATTGAAAAGTAGAAATTAATAACCTTTTTCATGTTTGCATGTGCTGTAATTTTGCTCTGAGTGTGTATATGCATACACCAAAAATTATAGACTTAATTATATTTAGATATGTTTTCCATGTTTTCACATTGTGATTTAAAAGTTTACAAATTTTAATTTTAAAATGTGAATTGTTTATAAATTCTGCAGTTTTAATATTGAACAATTTTTTTTAAATCAAATTATGATTTATGTCTTTCATTAAGGTTGTTTCTTTTGATTTTTCATTTTTTGAAAACTTGATGAAAGAAATGGATTTGTTTTGCTTTCTTACGTCTTTTTTAGCTATACTAGTCATGTGCTTTGCTTCCTAAAAAAAATCATATAAAATTATAGAAATCTTTTCAAAACTGGTTTATCTAGATCTAATAACTTTATGAAGAAATGATTAAAAAAAATTCAGTAATGAATTGTCAGATATGCTTTACTATCATTGATGGAATGAGCAGTTTTATGATTATATTAATCTGTCCTTATATTTTTTTTGGCTGTATGCTCTTTTGTCAAAAATATTTGAATGCATACTTAATTTTATTTTATCAACATTTTCAGCCTCTATAATGTTGAAATGGAAATAGCAGATAGATGGTCAAGTAGTATCAAGAAAATGCAGACCGTTGAAATGTGTGAGTGCCCGTTAGGATATTCAGGATTGTCTTGTGAGGTATATATAACTTAAATAAAATATAATATTCAGTTTTTATTTTCCATATGAATAATTAAGTAGTCTTTGACATAATAGAAAATTAGGAATAAATCTGCAATTCTCATTTTTTATTTGAATGGAAAAACAACTAATTAGATGTTTAATTATAGTTAATATTTGGACAGAGGTATAATAAGACAGGTGCGAGTATTGGGAGATATAGAAAGGAAAATTGTTTTACATTTCTTTTATATGTTTAAAGGAACATATTTGGGTATTGCGAATTCTCAAGTGCCATGTACTGTTTCTGTGCCTCTATATTTGGCCATAGAGCTTTTTTTAATTTAGAATTTTAATAATTATATTTGTTTTGTTTATTTTTAAATATTTTTCAATTTCAGATCTGTGAGCCAGGATATAGACGTGTAAATGATACACTGCACAAAGGTGTCTGTGAGCTTTGCGAATGTAATGGCCATTCTTCAGTTTGTGATCCTTATACAGGTTACTGCTTGGTATGCAATTTAATTTATAAAGATTTATCATTTAACTTTATTATTCCATATATATATATATATATATATATTGTTATTTAACTATATCAAAAATATAGGAAGAATTATCTAAACCAAATGTTTCCATTTAAAAAAAATTAAATTTAGTTAAACTAAAAGTCTAGTTTTTGATTTTTTTTAGAACTGTGCTCATAATACAACTGGCCATCATTGTGAAATGTGTGTAGAAGGTTTTCATGGTAATCCTTATAGAGGTACATCAGAGGATTGCCAACCATGTGCTTGTCCCTTGCTCAATCCTGAAAATAACTTTTCACCTGTTTGTAGAGACATTGTGACAACAGATGCTGTTACTGATTATGTATGCACTGCTTGTGCAATTGGTTATACTGGCAGTAAATGTGAAAGGTAAAATATTTATAAAATAATTTCATTGTTTTTTAAGCCTCCAAAAGTATTTAATTATTTATCTATTTTTTAAAGATAATTTTAATTATATATTTTATAAACTAACTTTCTTTACATTTAAAACATAATAATAATGCCAATTTAATGAATTCGTGAAAATTTTAAAATTTTATTCCAATTACTGCAGTTTATTTTAATTACTGCATTGTTAAAAAAAACGTATGGAAAATATTATATACTTTTTTTCTGTGAAATTCTTCCTATAGTTTTATTCAAACACTGACATTTCTCGCTGCATTTAAATTGCTAAATTTATTTTGTTTAAACAAACTTTAGTTGATAAGTATTTTACCATAAAAAATTATAATTCAGAAAACCCTATCTGAGACTATATTTTCCTATTTAGATGTGCTCCTGGTTATTTTGGAACACCTGGCATACCAGGTGGCTCCTGCCAGCCATGTGATTGCACTGGTAATGTTGATACATCTGATCCAAATTATTGTGACCATATTACTGGCCAATGTTTAAAGTGTATTGGGAACACAGGAGGCTGGAATTGTAATGAGTGCTTAGAAGGACATTATGGCAATGCTTATCATCATATTTGTAAACGTAAGTAGAATTGTTTACTGGACCATTCAAATTAAAAATTATCTTAATAATAACTACGGAACTTTATTATGAATATTGTTTTCTGACAAATAAGGGATATGCTTGCTTTAGATTTTAGTGTATTGCCTACATATGTGTTGGCAGATTTAAGATATTTTCTTTTGTAACAATTTAAATAGGAACTCATATTTTTAAAAATAAAGTAAAAAGATGCTTTTAGCTTTAAAACCAATTAATAAAATCTTGCTCCTTTGATTGGATTGTTGCTTCAAACATAATATGCTCTTATTTGCTGGCTTAGAGGCATTAATTTAATATATTTTGGGGCAACTGAATATAGAATGTTCTTAGTATTTTACAAGCATGTAGTATGTTATTTGTTTCAATAAGAAATATTACAATTTTGGAAATTTTTACAGTTTTTTTTTAAATATCAATCATCTATATTTAAACATTTAACTAATATCTTATGAACTGTTTAGGTATGTTTTTTTTTGTTATAAATTTACAGTTAATCTTTTCTCATTGATTTCCTTATAAATAAAAAAATAAACTTGTCTTTTTTTTATCTACTGCTGCTTTTCCTGTTTATAAGGTAATTAATATTCCTTAGCATCATTATTTTCTTTTAATTATTTTTTATGTATAGCTTATTAATAAATTATTGTTAAAGATAATTCATGGATATATATGAAACATTTGAAAGTGAGACTTTTTAATTAGTGCTTTTGTTTTCATAAGCAATTTAAACCTTATATTTATTTTATTAAGTTGTATATAGTTAAACAGTCATTTTTAAAAGCTGTCTTGGAAAAAAATTAAATATTTTCTAATGAAATAATACAGACCAGTATTCTAAATATATCCTTAACACAAATTATTTCTGAAGTTGAAATTACCAATTATATAGGAATATTTATATTATGATTCATTCATTTTTAAAATATGACTCATTTTTTTGGTATTTGATTTTGAGAATATTCACAGCTTAATAGCACCTGTGTTAATTAGCTATGTTATTCTGTAAATTGCTTGTAGTATACATTCACGAGTTTTATTTTCATTAAATTCAGACTTATCAATCTATTATTAAATAATCGCATCGCCATTTGCAATGAGCGTACTATGCATTAAAAAGAATAGTTATTGAATTTAGTTTTAGATTTACTGGCAGTTAAAATGAATTTTAATGAATTTCATTTATTTCCTTTTAATTTTACTTTTCTTTTCAAAACTTATTTGATATAAATGCTTAAATTTAAATAATATTTTTGTACGGGTAAAGCTAAAGTGTGAAATACTTTTGAAAATGTCCTGGAACATACTCAAATGACATTATTATTAATTGTATATTTTTAAAGGAAAATAATGTCCAATATAATATTTAATGATTATTAATTCACTTTAATATAAAATTTGTGACTTTCTGTTATTAATTATATAAAGATCATATTATTTATATTGATTGATAGAATAAATTGATTGACAATAGATACACTATGTTTCAATTTTCAATTATTTTTAGATTCATTTTTATTTTCTAAGTGAATTTTAAGGCATAAAATTTTAATTCACTGTTAGGAACTCTGAAATGAAAAATGATTTGTACTAAACAATCAGTTTTTACTAAACACCCATTTTCTTTAATTTTTCCGAGACTTTCCAACTTTATTAATATTTAAACTTTAATGAAATAACTTTCCTATAATTTGTTTTATGATTTCTGTAAGTTGTATTTGTAATTAAGAGTTGAATATTCTCTCTTACAAATATCTTCTATCAAAGTGTTAAAAGTAAATATGATTGGGCTAATTGTGAATTTTTGTTTTTTTAAATTTATATTTTAAATTATGAGCAAATATTTTTTGTAAGGGAAAAATTATTTTAATATTTTTATTCTATTTAGTCTTAAAGCGTTTTTCTATTCATTCATTAAAATTAAAAAGTAGTTAGCTTTGTGTTAGTAATTTTAGATTATGACAGTTTGCAGATGAGCACATCTCTGGTTCCTTTCAGCCTGCGGCTGTAGTCCTCTTGGTTCTGAAAGTTCCATATGTGACAGAGCTACTGGAGTTTGTGAATGTAAGCCCAAATTTGTAGGAAGAGAATGTGACAGATGTGATGTAAGCATTTTTTAAAAAAAACTTTTTTTTCTGTTAACATGTAAATAGAGTGCTCTCTCTCTTGTCATGACCCTCGAATTTCTATATATATATAAAGTCAGTCATTCAGTTAATTCATTACTTAATGTAAGAAAATATGAATTATATTTTAATACAATTTCACCATCTACTAACATATTAAAGGCGGGGGATTTTGACGAAAGTATGCTAGGAACGCGACGATAAATCGTAGTACTATCTCTCTCGCCTTTAATGTGTTAATTGTATTTGGTAGCAAATTCTTGATATATGAACATTTTTTAGAAAATCCCTCTTCTGTGATCAAAATTTATCAAATTATGAAACTTTTAACATTATTTTTGGATAGTTGTTGAGAGGAATTGTTAATTGGTTCACAAATCATCCCAAGACTACCTTTGAAATAATCTTAAATTGCCTAAAATAAGGATATTGAGTGTTTTCAACTCTATCAGTTTTGACTGCAAAGTAATAGAGTTTATTTTAATTTAAATTTTTAATGCCTTAAATATATTTTATGTAATACTAGACACCTTTGACGACCAGCTAGTTCGCCATGAATAATTCGTTCTAAAATTCTCAATTAATACTTTTATACCTTGCTCTCTTTATAACTTATCAGTCAAATATATTTAAACCTCAAACTTCGATCACGTAACTCGTGTTATTGAAGCCTTACGATTATTTGTTCATGGTACTATATATATCTCTTTGATTTTCAATAAGCTGTTATGGAATGATGTGGAAAATATTACATTTTATATTTATTCCATAACAGGCTACCATTTCAGCACGTGTGGAGCATCACAATTTCCTTGATTTAATTTGCAATAAGAGTTAATTTAATCATTCCATTTTAGTTTTTGTCAAAGTGGCGGCAAAAGCACTGGTAAACTCATAATTTCTTCTTTCATTTTGTGATAAATGAACTGTTAAAAAATATAGTAACTTTATTTTTTTTTAATTAATTAAAAATAGAACCTTAATTTATAGGTAAAAATATTATAAATGAAAAAGAGTAATTTTTAAGAGGAATTGAAAAACAGTTTTGTTCTGTAATATTTTCGGAAGTTATAGCAGAAAAATTTCAAATGCTAGCTTTATTTTCAAATAATTAAAATTTCAAAAAAAAAAAAACCTTCATTAGGATATATTTTTTTATCCTCCAAAGTAAATATGTTAATACCAAGTCTGGTAACTCTAGATCATATAATCTGGTGTGCCGTGCCCAGACACACACTCACGCTCATTCATTCATATACACAACACATATTCATTTGATTATCAGCCTTGGAGTAGTAATTCCGAGCATTGATTGGCCTGAAATTCATATCTTCTTTAAGATGTTGGACGGAAAGATTTAAAAGAACACGTTTTCCTAATAATATTATTTTATTTTTATAAAGTATTCAGTTTCAGTGATTGATTTATAAGATTGATTGATGTAGAAACTTTTATTTAAAATATTAATAAAGATATTTTGTAAAATTTGACTTACAGAACAAATTATGAAAAAATCTAATACTCATTATTCATTAATGCATTGTTTAACTCAAGTTACATAAAATGTAATTATTTACTTCATTTAGACCTTCATTTTCATTAGTACTAAACAATATGTATGCCTATTACTAATATTTTACAAGTTGGCCATGGGGCCGGAATTTTAATGCATATCCTGTTCTAATTTTGATAAAGTGCTGCCAAATCATCACCAAAGTTTTGATAAAGTGCTGTAAGAAATTTGGCTATTTTATTAAAACAAGATTTGTAACTCGTTTGATGTGTTATGTGTTTATATGTGAATTCTTGATTCAAGTGAATTCATTTTATTTTTCTGAAGTTGGTGCTTAAAATATTTTCTTGTATAATTGGATAATTAGAATTTTGTGATCATTTCTTTCATGTATAGTATGGATTCGGAAATGTAGAACTTGGATGTGTTCCTTGTCGCTGCAACAAAACAGGCACGAAGGGAGGAAATGTTGATCAATGTGATCCGGTAACTGGAAAATGTGACTGTAAACCAGGAGTATTTGGCCTGAAATGTGACACTTGTCTTGAAGGTTACTATAGTTTTTCAGAAAATGGTTGCAAATGTAAGTTTGTTATTATTTATCTTTCATTTTAACCATAATTTTTAAAATTAATTAAATATTTTTATTATATTTTTGAAAAAATTATGTTAATGAAGTTTGAATTTAAATTTATTTTTAAGTTCTCCTGTGAATTATTATTAATATTTTGCATTTTGCTATCATTTGAGAACATGATATTGTTTCCTCTTGAGGTTTTTGAAGCCTGAAAAAGTGAAGTTTACAAATTGTTTAAGCCTCAAAATGTGTAGACAATAAATTGGCGATGTATCTTTTTTCTCCCTTTTTCCTTTTTTTAAGTATTGGAGTCAGATTTCACAGTATAGTTTTTCCATTATCTATTGTCTGCTTATGTAGTTTTATTTTGGAATCAGCTTTCACTGTATAGATTTTGAATGATCTATCATCTGCTATAGTAGACTTTCCCTTGGGAATCACAGTGTTTTTGCCTAGCTTGCGTATTTTTTAAAAATGAACCCAAATAAGCTAGGATATTGTTTGTTTAATTGATGAAAAAGATTGTTGGTTCAGCGATATTTCAATGAATTAAAATAAGGTTATTTGAAAATAATGCAGAAGTCTGTCACATTTGGCGATTTATTGCAACTAAAGTTGCAACTTGATTACAAAATTGAAAGATTCAGAAGTCTTGGGATTCTTTCAAATCTTTTAAAACTTTTTAATGACTTAAATTAATTAACACAAATTATAACATAAAAAATAATAATGTTCTCACATGGTAACTTGAAATTTACAGTTGTAGATTTCATTAAAAAATTATTTATTATAATTTTTTTTTAGGGTGTGGTTGTGATGTCAATGGAGCAGCTAGCATTCAGTGTGAAGATCCTAGTGGTCAGTGCATATGCAAACCTGAAGTAACTGGTCAGAACTGTAGTCAGTGTAAGGTAGGAATTAATTCTTTTAAAAATAACAAAATTATTCACTGTAATTCTTGTATTGTTTCATACTTATTTAGGATTGCATGTTGCAAATCAACTATCTTACTTCTTGCATGTTTATTATCATTTATGAATTTTGTGTGTGTGCAGTTTTAACTATGAAAGTTTTGCCTGATTCTGCTCTTTTTTTAGTAAAACATTTTTTAACTATATCATGCTTATTATTATTCTTAAGATAATTCGTTTTTTCCTTGTCTAATTTTTTTCTTAGAAATGTGCCAAATGCAGTTATATTGATCAGTGACATATGCACACACACACACTCATACACACTCTCTCTCTCTCGCACACACTTATATATATTCATTATAGAATACTTTAATTAAATAAAAATTCTGCTATGCACTGAAAATTAACAATGAAAGGGGTAGATATAAAAGCTAACTGAAGAGAAAATATATTGATCATTGGTTTTTTTATTTGTAAATTTGTTTGTGTGTACAATTAAATATAAGTTAAAATTTTACCCAATTTTTTTACTGAGTGAATATTAAAGTATGTAAACATATTTGATTTCAAAAATGGAATAATTTTACATTGTTTGTTTTTTAAAGATTTCATCGAGCAGATGGTACTAAAATGCATTTCCGATTTATTTTTCTTATACTTTAGTATATTCTAATAATATAGTAGAAAAACAACTATTGAATATGTAACTTATATATACATAAATATATTTTCTATAGTACTCTTTACAATTGCAGTATATTTAAATTAATTTTGTAGTTCATGGTATATTACATACCTGTTACAGATTGATTTGCTCTCTGACAACAATAACAACAAAAAAGAGCAATTATTTACACACACATATTTTACATTCATGGAAAATTATTTATCTGCATTCATATTTATAAATGCCTATTCAGCTTCTTACTTCAAAATTAAAACAGTTCATATAAAGCCAACCAAGATTTCAGTTTGTATTTTATGACGTTACTTTGCATTTACTGGCATTTTTATATATAAAGTTTATCATTACCTTTTTCTATAAATCTGTTAATATATTATCCAATGCAATTCATACATTTATGTAACAGTCTTGATAATGTATAAATGAATTAAAATTAATACATTTTAATGGTGTTCTAATGATTAGTATTCTCTAAATAATATTTTACAGAATATTTTTTTTTATTGATTTACGATTTTACAATATACATTATTTTTTGTTCTACTAGTAAAGTTAAAATAATTAACTGTTATCAAAGTTGAAATTTGAATTTCATTTGATGAATACTGTGTCCAAATTTTTATTTATTAAAATATAATCCAGTGAAGTGTTTGATTTAATGAAGTTGATAATTTGAAGTGTGTTATCACAGATGGAAAACAAATGAAGAATGGAAAGAAGTCCAATTTAATATAAAATAATTATACTTTATTTTGAATTTTTGTTTTCCATACTTTGAACAGTGAGAAACTTGAATAATAAAAAAGTTCTTTAAGTTTCTAAATTTTTAATAAAATTTAAAACTACGAATGAATATTTTTTTCTATTATAATTTTTATGTAACTATTATAACTTGTTATTTTTCATTTTCTTTAAATGTAGGCCAACATGTGGAATTTATTATCTGGAAAAGGATGTGAAGATTGCCAATGCAATATGACTGGATCTGTAAATTTGGCTTGTGATGAATTGTATGGAACATGTAAATGCCGACCTGGAGTAGGAGGTGCAAAATGTGACATGTGTATGCACGGGTATTTTGGATTTTCGCATACTGGATGCAAAAGTAAACATGCAATTAATTATTATTATTATTTTTTTTTGCTAGTAAAGTAAAAATATATTTGTTTGAATATATTTATAATATTTTGAACAATTTTATGATTGAAATTTTAGATAATTATGTTTGTCCCATTACTTTCTTTTGATAATGCATTTTACAAATACAATTTACATTTACTAATTTACAGTCAGAAAGAGATGCTGTGGAATAAATAAAAAATTCATTCAAAATATATTGTTCCTATAGAAAATTTCAAATTATCCTGTGGTGAACAGCAAAAGTTTTTTATTTTTCATTCCATTTTTTTGTATTAATTTAAATCCCAAATTGCTATGATTTATGCCCGGTGCTATTCATTCATATATATAATAGACATTTTAAGATTCTGAAATCTGAATTACAACAAATAATTCTTTTTTCTTTATTATATTTTCAAAAATTTGAACTTTGGATTTTTTTTCCTTGTATACTTAAAGTACAGCATGTGAGAATTTTTTTTCTTTAATATTATTAATCTACTTGATTCCAAAATACTTATTCTTTTATGAAAAACATATTTCTGCTTAATTGCTTATTTCCTGGTTAAAACAAAAATCTTAGTTGTTGATAATAATTCATAAGGAAAATCCTTGTATCTAAGTTTGGTATATTAGACTTGTGATTTTGCAACACAGCAAATATAACCTATTCTAAAATCACAATATATTGGTAAATTAATTAAACTAAATTTTCCAAAGATTAATTTAATTTTATGCAAACTGTTCATTTTTATGATTGTTTTGTGGATTACTATTGTGAATATGGCCATTTTCTTCTGAGAGCTTACTTAAATGTACTATAAAAATGTTATGCTTAACACTCATTTCTTTTTGAATGTAATTTTAATTATTTTTAATTTATTGGTCGAATTTACTGTTTGTTTAGAATACAAATTTTTTTTAATTGAAAATTTTCTGTTAATGATATTACTATTGATACTGAACTATAAAAATTACATAACATGTTTATTAACCCTACTGTTCTGTTCTGGTCTAGATGGTGTGAAATCAAATTTAAGCCTTTGTGGAAACATATGGTACTGGGATATTTTCATGAAACTTTTTGACATCTTAGATAAATAATATAAATATGCATTCCTAGATGAATTTAGGTTTATTCTTATATCAAATAAACATTTTCCAATTTATACTATCAATTGAGTCAATATGACCCAATGCAAACACGCACGCGCGCGCACGCACGCACGCACGCACGCACACACACACACACACACACACACACACACACACACACACACACACACACACACACACACACACACACACACACACACAACACAATGTTTTAATCATACATGCTCACTTTTGTTTGGAATAGTTCAAAAGTAAGAATAGTAATAATTTCTATAATTTATCCATTTTCAAAACCGGTTTTGTGAATACATGTGTTTGGTCACAAGAGAGTGCATGCAAGGTCCAAAAGTTGATACTGTTGGCATCTGGCCAAGCTGTCTTCTTTTATTACATTTCTTTTTTTCCCCTACTGTATTCCACTTTCTGATATACTGTAAAAAAGTTGTGCCTACGAATGTAAGAGAAAAATATAGAGAATTGCAGAAATTCGAGCTTCATTGCATTCAAAACTTGTAAGGTTGTCTGTCAAGCAATGACAACAAAACTAATATGTTACGTTGGAATTGCTGGAATCACATTTGCAAATCTCATGTAAAATATTATTTGTCAAATTGTAAATAAAATATTAATATAGTTTTTCTATTATTTTATATTATTAGGTCTATTTTTAAATCTATAGTACTATTGTTAAAATAATTTCTTAAATGGCACCTGTCAATTACTGCAAGAAAGGTTAGTTTTCGAGTCGGGTCATATTAACCGAAACACATATTACACATACGTAAAGTAAATACGAAGAGAACAGTAGAGTTAAATTTTTAATTGTGTTTTCTTTCAAACTTGAATTTATCAAAATATTTTAATATGTGGTATCCTTTTCTGTCTATGTACTTTACCTAGACTTTTCTTTAACAGTTTTATTATTATTGTAGAATGTGAACCCTGTGAAAATTCTGCTCATATTTGTGATCCCATAACTGGAGCTTGTGCTTGCCCGCCTAATACAGAAGGAGATTTTTGTCAACGGTGTACATCTTCATCTTGGGGTCATGATCCTATACAAGGATGTAAAGTAGGCAAAATCTTTTTTTAGGCGTGGGAAGAATATTTCTGTGTAACATTAAATCAAAGAATCTGCATTATTTTCAGTAGCTTTATTAGATTAATTCATATTTGTTAGTGTTATCATAGCTCAGGTTATCAAAATCAAGTAATATGAGTCAATGTGTGACGTGATGTCTATTTTTTTACTATTAAAGTTAGGACAGTAGTAGTAACTAAATGCTTATGCAATCCTAACATTTTTTCTAAAAATGTCGTTTACAAATATTTTTCTATCTTATCATTCTATAATCATACCAATGGTACTGGTAATTATATATGTAATCAAACTTAGTATTTTCTTTCTTTCATCACAGAATATCCCCAAATTTTGAATCCCTAGGATTCCCTGTTGTTTTTATATTACATACCTTTATTTGATTATTTTAAAACTTAATAAATCATGTATTTTTCAGCTTTGTAACTGCAATCCTCGTGGATCAGTTCCTGATAGTGTTTGTGATGTTGAAAACGGGAATTGCTTATGTTTAGAGGGCTATGAGGGTCGTAGCTGTGATAAATGCCGATTTTCTTACTATCGTTTTCCTAATTGCTTGGAATGTCGGTGCCGTTATGATGGCACTTTAGGATCCCAATGTACTGCTGAAGGTCTCTGTCAGTGTGATGAAGTTGGACAATGTCCATGCAAGGTGATACATTTATATGTTTTTTCCTATTTATACATAAAGCACAATTCTTCATAAAATAAAAAAAGCATTTGTATGCTTTTGTTCCAAGATATTGCGTTTTTTTCTTCTTGTTGAATAAAATTTAAGCATTTCATCAAGTCATATATCTTAAATAAAGTGTTAATAAAATTTTATTAATTTCAATAATAAAATTTTTCAAAGAATATCTTTTTATATACCTTTTTCTACTCTCTAGTTAGTTCAGTTATATGAATTAAAATGAAATATTTTTTTCTTTAAGATTATATTTAAAAGTTGTCTGAAATTGTATGATTTTATTTCAATAGGAAAATGTGGAAGGTTATAAGTGCGATGAATGTAAAAGAGGAACCTTCGGCCTCTCTGTAGATAATCCTAAGGGTTGTTATGAATGTTTTTGCTTCAACCGATCAAAATTATGTGAACAAGCTGAAATGGTTTGGTCACAGGTAAATATTGGTTATTAACAAGTTATAAAATAATCTAAATTATATTAAAAAACTTTTGTTTTATTACACTGATTTTTTAAATTTATTTTTACTTTTGAGTTAATTGTAATTGTATTTACTATTCAGTTATATTTTTATTTGTTTTAGTTTTTAAAGGGAAAAAAAAAGATAAAATAAAGTAATACAATGATTGATAAATAAATTTATGATAAAAATAAAATATGATTTTAACAATAATAATTGTAAGCTAATGTAATGCCTATTAAATTATTATTATTTTTTACAATATTTATGAAATTGAAATGCTGCAAAAATAAATTTTTGTAGATAAATTCTTTTATTCACTATAAGGCCCTAATTTTAAAGTTTATTAGCATTACTTTAATTATTTAAAAAACATGTAGTTATATTTTTTAAAAACTATTTTTCAGATTACGTCTCCAGCAAGAGACGTTCAGTTTGAATTGGGAAGCACTCCTTTAGGTTTATCTTCACATAAATTTCTTTTAATTCCTGGGCAGACTGGTAACGTCAAGCTTGGCATATCATACACCATAAAACAACCTATATATTGGATGCTGCCTAAAGAGTTTTTAGGTGAAAAAGTAAGATTTTTATTTAAACTTACTAAAAATTATTTTATTATTTCATCCATTTTACTTTGAATGTTAATGTAATTTTAATGAATAAAGAGTTTTAATTGTGTGATGTATTGAATTTGAGGATTATTAAATTTAACTGTTCACAAATGAAAATATAAAATTATTTATATCCTGCCAAATGAACAATATGTTTTTATTTGATGCTGATATTCACGTTATTTTATTCTTGCAATTAAGAAAAAAATTTCTATTAAAAGTTTTTCAAAAGTCTATAAAAGTTATTTTAATTTGTTATTCCATGATTATTATCAAAAAAATTATTAAAATTAGTTTGATGTAATTTTTTATCGATTTAACTTATCCTTTTTATTTGATGGAAAACATGCAATTTAGTTAATGAAATCTCATTTTATTGATTACCTGATTGGGGAATCAAGAAAATAATTCTTTGCAGGACATAACATATAATAAATGTCAATAGAAAATAAAATAGTCAGTTATTTAGTTTTGATTTTGAAATTATAATAATGATTTCTTTAAACATTATTTATTGATCATTACTTGGAAAAAAACTAAATATAATTTAACAAGTTTTAATTATTTATTGCTTGTCAATTCAAATTAAGACTATGTAAAGTTGCAGGAAACTAAATAATCACTTATACAATTTATGCATTGTTTTTAAATGTGGCTGGTTCTGATGCTATTATATTCTTAATTTTAAATTTTAATATTTAATATTTATAGTTTTATATTTAAGTTAGTGTTTTCTTTTAAATCTTGCTTGTGGGAATTTTTAATATAATGATGTTGAGAATTGTACAAATATGCCAAATTTATTGATATACTATGTGCAGATTTCTTTAACTAAAGATTATATAAAACAGTCCACTAGACAAACTAGGATCATAGCCACCAAATTTGACACATTGTTATTCTTTGGGTATGGAGCACCTACTAATAATTAGGAAATGATTTGATTTTTAATCACTGTAAAATTAATTGGAATTTCAAATTTTTTTTATCAATAACTTCAGAGCATACTATCACATAAAAACCATTATGATACAATTTTAAAATTAAATAAAAATTTAGTTCTGGGAAATTGATTTTATTTTTGTAAAATTTTTCCTTTAATTTTAATGAATGCTTCGAAATTTAATATGCAATGCCTAATGCAATATTTTTATTATTTACTTACCATTCACAGATGAAATGCTCCGAAATCTATTTTATAATAGAGTCTATAAATTTATTAGTCAATTAACCTGGATACATTTTGGGTAATTTTTATATTATTTTTAGATATGTAAACTTAATTAAGCAATGATGGTAAAACAGTAATATAAAAAATTCTCATTATTAAATAGATAAAAATACATTTTAGGATCAAAGAATTAATCATGTTACATGTTTCAAACTTAAGATTTTAATTCTCTCTCACCTTTCATGAAATATAACATTTTTTACCATTTTTTATGTAGTATCATTTCTTTGTTAACAGTCAATATTTTGTATGTGAATTTATTCATATATTATGTATTCTTCATTGTTTCTTTCTGTAATTTATTTTCTTCATATCAGTATGTTTTAAAATGAGGTTTTTCATTCGATATTTACAGACTAGATCATATAATGGAGTGTTGAAATTTAATATTGAGAGTCGCAGTTCTAGACGTTATCCAAATCCTTTGCTGTTTAAATATCCAGTTGTTGTGTTAGAAGGCAATGCTCGAAGCCTTGTTCATTCTCCTTTTCTTCCTATCTCTGGTGGAAGATACAGTGTTCGGTTACATGAGGTATGTATTTTTAAATTCTAATAATTTTATTGAAATTAATATTATTCAAATGTTTTATTGCAAAATTATTTGTTTGATTTGCATCAGTTTATAAAGTTTTTATAACCAATATTACTTGAATTATTTACATATATATATATATATATATATATATATATATATATATATATATCATCTTAACATGATTTTCTTATTGATTCTTGATATTCCTTGAAGGAATAGAATGAATAGAATTCTGAAGGAATAGAATGTAATATGAGAAGTATAAGTTTTCACTTAAATATTCAGTGATCTAAAAATGCTTTCAACTTGAGGGAAAAAAGACTGCCACTTTAGAAAAAAGACAACCAATTAATTTATAAAATTTGTATGGCTCACATACTTAAAAGTAATTCACAAAATAAGATATATTAAAGTAGTCGATTCAAACTGAAAAAAAAAATTTAATGTCTGCTGACCATTTAACATTGTTGATTGAAAGTTGCTACATTGATATCAACTGTGAAATGTCTTTTTATATTTAAATATAAAATATAATAAATGGTAACTGAAATATCAAGAAGGTGAAAAATATATCTTCATCTACTATATCTAAATTTTACTAATTGCATTAAGATATAGTATTAAGCTTGCTAGAAATAGTTCAATTACAATTTCAAAGAAAAATATATCTTTTCAAATAAGAATCTATATATGCTGGCAAGTAATTGAAACTTCATGATTTTGCCTCTAATTTTTTGATTTTGAAATTGAGAAAGAGAAACTAAAATATAATTCACACACACCAAGTGTAAATATTTTTTAAAACAATGAGGCTCTTAAATCTGTTGTAAAGTATCTTAGTTTCTAGCAGTAGTTTTAAAACCCTAAGATTGAATTTGCTTATCTAATATTTAAAAAGGAAATTTAGAACTCTATAGGGAATACATAACTTTTTAAAAACGTTTTCATGTATGCCTTTGAATATCTTTGATGCTTAGAATAAATAATCAAAATAATTTTGAAGACCTTTAGAAAATTTAGAGTTTTAAATCTCAAAGCCTTTGTCATTTGAAATTTTTTACTAATAATGTGTTACTCCTTTGGATTAGTCACTAAAAGAATAAATAAATAAAAAATTACCTAATTTAGCCTAACATTTCTATTTAAATAATATCCTTTAAAATGTAATTTTTGGTTTATATATATATATATATATGGGCAAGAAATTGGCAGATAAATAAACAGGTTTTAGCTTTCCTTTAGGATATATTAGTTATAATTGGTTATGTTGGTCACATTTTTGATAATGAGTTGAACATTCAGAAGGTTGTTGCATGGAATGGTGATGATCATTTTATAGCAATCTCGTGATTCAGAAGCTAGATGACTAAGTAAATTTCGGGTAATTGGTTAAATGTGTTTTGCTTGTAAATGTAAATAAATGTATTTTCAAAATTATGTTCATTTTATTGCATTAAACTGGGAAAACTTTGAAGGGATAGCTTCAAAATTTTGATTTCTAAAATATATACTTTTAGGATCAATGGACTCAGTATGAAAATCCAGAAGTTCGTGTCACAAGGTCTTTGATGATGTTAGTTTTACAGAATGTGCATCACATTCTGATCAGAGCTACTGAAGGTGCAGATGTAAAAATAGCCAGGTTACATTAATTTATATTTTCACTTTTGACTTTTAAATTTTTATTTGTATATAATTATATCTATTATACTCAAATTGAACTTCATTTTTTTAGCATTAATGGAATGAATTTCATGTAAAAGAAACATAAGATATTATTACCTTTATTTTATAATTATAAAATATTAAGTCATTTTTTGTTTTTTTATTGCTTATCATAGAAGGTGTTTTTTTTTAACTTTGTAAATGCCAATGATAATACTGTTTGTATATCATATTTGTTTGTTTATTATATAAAAAAGAGAAAACAAAATTTAGATATATAAATTATATATTTTCTTTATCAATAAATTGATGTCAAATTTTTCTTATATAAAAATCCATCTCTCTGTACATGCTTATAGTGGAAATTTATTGAGGTGAGTTATTTGCATTTGTATTGATTATCAAACTAAAAGAGTTCCTAATTAGCATAAAATGACTTACAACATTGTTATGATATCTTCATGATTCTGTACTGTTTTCTGAACATAAAACAACATCATGGAAATATCTTACAATATCTTGTGCTAATAGTGTTATTATCCTTTTAAAATATTTTGATAAATGAAAAGCCTCTTTATTTGAATATGCTCTCTTTAATATTAAATTTAATATTCTGGATTAAATTATAGATTAAAAGATGTTAGTATGGAAATAGCAGTACCTCTATCTCCAACCCCTGCTTCTCCATATGTTGCTGTTGGAATCGAAGTTTGCACTTGCCCTGAAGAATATGGGGGGTTATCATGTCAGGTTTGTGTATTTGCATTAGAAGTTCAGTAAAAGCTCCTTATTCGCACTTTCTTCATTCGCATTTTCACTATTCGCGGATTAAAAAAATGCGACCCAATTCCTATATTCGCGGCTAAAAATTTCTTTATTCGCGGATCTAATAAGTACATACATAATAATAAAAGGATTCCAATAGGTATCCTACCCAATATCCTTTGTAAATGCCGTCAAATGGACTAATAAAAAAAAAGTAAAATAGATCTTATTATAATTTTGTCTAAAAGTATGTTGTTAAATGATATTGCCGAGGACTGAAACCGACTTGGAGGAAATGTTAAATTCACGGCCCATTGAAGAACAGGCTTCAACAAGCACTGGAAACATGACATTTAACTTCAAAAATCTTTGTGACGATTTAAGAATGGCAAATGAGCTTTGCGATTTCTTCATGAACATTTATCCGTCTATGGAAAGAAGTCTTATTTTTAAGAAGCAAATTACTAATGCGACTGCTGTGTATCAGTCTGAATTGAAGGAGCTTTTGAAAATACCAAGCTAGAGAAAATCACAAAATTCTTCTAACCATTGCCTAAGCCTTAAGATAATTAATCAAAATGTTCAAAAACTTCAATTAAATTGATTTTTTATTTATTTGTTTTTTTTTTTTTAATTTTGTCACCTAGGAACGTATCCCCTGTAATCCCGTATAAATGACCATTCCGTATTCACGGTTTCTGTATTCGCGGCATATTTATGGAACATATATCCCGCGAATAAAGAGCTTTTACTGTATTATTTTTTTGTAATTTTACTGTTTCAAAAGTAATTAAAAATATTTACTAACAGGTTTTAATGAAGACTTTTTCTCTCTTTAGGATCCTGGCAAAGGTTACTATCGGAAACGAAAATTGAATTTGGAAAATAGTACTGATTTATTTGATCAAATTGGAATTTCTGAACCTTGTCCTTGTAATGGCAGGAGCGAAACTTGTGACCCAGAAACTGGTCATTGTTTGGTAAATAATGAATTATTAGAGCTTTAGAAAAATTTTCATTTTATTATTGCTTATACAATGTCTTAAGATGTCATTCAAAATTCTATTTGTTCGATTCATTTTATATAGAACTGTAGAGAAAATACTGCTGGAGCTTTTTGTGATTTGTGTGCCAAAGGCTTTTATGGAGATCCAAAAATTGGTGGTTGTAATCCTTGCGAATGCCCGTTAGTGGATAATAGGTACAATTTAATTTTGTTTCATCTAATAATTTTATGAGCATCAAAATTTATTAATTTTTGTTTGTCTAATAATTTTTTTTTGCAATCAAAACAGCTTTAGTGACACTTGTGAAGGAGATATTTATGATCATAATTGTACAAATTGTTTGCCTGGGTATGAAGGAAAGCACTGTGAAAGGTATGTGTGCATTGTTTTTGAGAAGCTATCATTATAAAATTATGTTTTGTTGAAAATTTCTGTTTATGAATCTACATATTTCTATTTTAGTATTTACTTGAAATTTTAAAATGATGCTTTCAAGACAGTTTATGTTTTAAATATAGTTAAATTTACAAACATTTTAATTTTCAACTTGAAATTCTCTAATTAGTGAGATTCAGGCTTATTATTTTCTCTAAGTTTATCTTGAGACAAAAAAAATATTCAAAAATTGCTTATATAGTTGATTTGATAGTGTAAAGAATATTAATAGCTTACTGAATTATTAATTAACTAAATTATAAACAAAAGTAAATAGTCTACATCAAAAAGTATCTCAAGTTATAAGTCTTATCATCAAAAAAAATATTAGTGATAAGTAGTTGAGTAGTGTAAATTCTTCTGAAACTTTATCTTCTTTTCTTGCTGCCCTCATCTCCAAACCTTATTATTATGCTTCCTTCGGTTTGATACAATAACAAGAGACTTAAGTAAAACTAATAGCTATAAAAAATGTCTTACTATGCATATTAAACTTTAAGTTGCTAACTAAGAATAATGGAAATTGACATTTCATATCAAAATTTGACAGTTCCTAAGATAAGTTCATTCTTAATTTAATAATTTATTTTAAAAAATGTTATGGAATCAAGAATGAAATCTTAAATAATGCAATAAAACTTAATTTGCTTTTATATGTATTAAGGAATTACATACATTTTACTGTTGATACTATATTTATATATGTGCATTATTTATATTGCTAAAATACTATAAATCACTTGATCCTATATTACTAATATTTGGAGATTTTATCCCACATGTAATTTTTCCAAACATAGAAACTTTATGCAAATATATTGGAGCGGATAGACCCAGCAAAGATTCTTTATATTGATTTTTGTACATTTCAAAAACATTTAAAAATATCTAATTTTGCTCATATTCATCATGAACATTTTGGGTCATATTTTGAAAGAGTTTACTTATCATATTTTTAATCAAAAAATGTTTTATAGATGTTCTCTAGGATACTATGGAGTCCCTACTATGCCAGGTGGCAGTTGTCTACCTTGTAATTGTAACCCATATGGTTCATTGGATCGAGTTTGTGATAGAATGACTGGCCAGTGTTATTGCAGAAGAGGAATTGGTGGAAGAGATTGTACCATGTGCAGTGCTCGGCACATATTAACAGATGTTGGATGCAAATGTAAGAAAACTATATAAATTTTTTTATTGAACTTATTAAAAATGTAAGATTTCTTATAAATGTTGTAATGAGAATGCTCAGCACAAGTTGAATAAGAATGTAAGAATATAATATAAAAGTTTTTTTCGTATTGAACATATTAAATAGATAAGATTTTTTTTAAAATGTTGCAAAGTATCGAAACAAAATCAGTTCAGTTATCAAAATCAGTTCCATTATTTCTAATGCTGGAATTACATTTAAAAATTAGACTGAATAAATTTATTATATGCATAAGTTTTGTTACATAGTATGAAAATTCATTGTCACTTTTTCTTAAATTTCAGTTATTTTTTAAGATAACAATTAATAAAATTTAATGATGCTTCTTATTGAAAATTTAATTCTGGTAAACTTACTGATAAAAGTATTGACCTTATTTACAATTTCATCAGTTGATATAGAAGTGATTAAGTCTATATTATTATCATTTGTTTATAAAGAAGATAATTTATCACTCAGTTTTTTTTTAACTGATAGATTAGTTATTAGATGAATATTTCCATCAGTAATTTTATGACTTGATATCTTAAAGAAGAAGCATATAAATATATATATCTAAAAAAACTAATATTTATTCCTAAATGGAAGTATAGTTTAGTAAAGTTAAGTTTTAACCTAAGAATTATCCAACACAGATTTTTTTGATAATGAAAAAATTCACATGAAGGATGATTTAATTTTATTTATTGAGTTGCATAATTAATTATTCAGCTGTATTTTGAAGAAAAAAATGAAATTTAAACTTTGTAATATTTTTTTTGGCAAAAAATTATACTTTCTTCATTCAGCAATGTTTTCTTTCACTTTTTAAAGCTTGTGATGATGAATGCATTGGACCTCTTTTAAATGATGCTGAATTCCTAGTCGAGTCTTATTTAAAATATAACATTTCAAGTTTTGCACCTCCACCTTGGATTCCACTTCTAACTTATGATAACCAAACTATTTCTTTGCAAGTAAGTTATTTTCTAAATTTAATTAAAAAAGATTTCCCCCTTTTTTAAGGATACAAAAATTTTCATTTCATTTGAATCTATGTATCATTTTGTAGTTATTTATAGCCTGAGAAGTTATTATTTAAATCTGAGAATAATGTAATTTCAGGTATATTTTTGTGTAAGACACTTTATTGATATCATAATACATTTTTGCAGATAAAAATAAAGTATTTTTTTAGTTAGTAATGACCTCTTGAAATACTTTTGGAATGATAAATTAAGTATGGTTAAAAAATAAAAATAGGCTTCTATAGATAATTTAAATGGAATCTGAATTAACCGATTCTACTGCCACAAATTTGTTTAGATATTATTCAAATAGACTGCTAGTTTCTTATTTACCCAATGTACTAATCCACTCAGTTTGGCTGTAAAGTAATTACATGATTATAGTTTTTAAAAATATGTATTTAAATATGATATAGATTGGTATAATTGTTTCGGAAGCATAAATAACAAATCCTAATTTTATTAACTTGGATATTCCTCCTGAAAATTATGAGTTTTGCATTGCTATTTTGATACACTACTTATTTTAATTTTAATTCATATGTTTGTATTTGCTTGCTTTTTTTAAAGTGAAATATTTATAATTTCATTAAAAGAATTTTATTGTGATTCGTAATTATTATATAAACAAGCGAGTATTGAGTTTCAGTTCTCATCAGTGGAGAGGTTTTTTTAAATTTGTTGATAAAGTTAAAAAATGTGAATAGTTATAACTATGAATTAAACATATTTATTTTTTCACATTTTCCCTTTATTTTATAGAAAGCCATTTCAAATTATTTTCATGTCCTTGATGTTGGATTAAATATTTCTCAAAATTTTGAATCTGAGTTTGATTTTGAGACTTTGGCAGATCTAATGTATTTAAGGGTAAGTTATTTAAAATTGCTACATTTACATTATTTTTAATGAAAATATAATATTTAGAACCAAAGTTAAAAACTATATTTCATTCACCAGGGCAGAGATATAAACATTAGGGGGCCACATCTAGCATTTAATGCTTTAGAAGTAAAAGAAGATGCTGAAATATTGTACAAACTGTTAGATAAAATTTGGACACAAATATCTGGTAAATATTTAACAATTTATTATTATAAATTGTTTTAATATTGTCTTCAAATGCAATTGTTTTAGCTATGTGATAACTTCAAAATTTGTGTTAGCTATGTGCTGTATATTTATTTGTGTTTTTCTAGAATCTGTGCAGCACCTTCAAGAACAAGGTTCCAACTTAAATTTTTCAAATACAGCTGTCGCAGAAAGAATTGTTTTTGCTGAAATGGTCTTGGAGGAGATGAAAAAGAGAGATATAGATGAAATAAGACAAGAAGTTGAAAGAGAAATGAGGTTTTTATGCAAAGTTTTAATTTACTTTTTAGTTTCTGAAAGATTATTTTTATTTTTGAATTTTTTTAAAGTGGTATTTATTTTAAAATACTCTATGCTTTTTGATAATTTATGATGAAAAATTTTTTTTTAAAAAAGATATTGTAATAAATAAGATCACAGTGTTTTTCTGTATATATTTGTAATGTAAAGTTTATTTTTCATGTGCAATTTAAAAAATATCATTATAATTTTTAAAAAAGTAAAATACATTAGGAAGTAAAGTTAATTTAATACTTTTTTTCAATGATTCTGTGAAGGATCCACATTTTAGTGCATGATTTCTAATTTATTGCTAATGCCGGAGTTATGACTCCTTATTAATTGACTTTTAAACATCTTGTATCTAATCAATTTAAGCAAGTATTTTTAACCTCATAGAAAAAAGAAGTTGGCTTTTTTTTGAGATCACACAATGATGCTGAATCTTTTTTTCTTAGCCATGTTTGAAGAAAAAGTATAAATCATTGTCTATTGTCCTAGCCCTATCTTTATTCTTGATTTTTTTCTATGTAATATTTCTATGAAAATTATATTTATTTTTAGAATGAAAACATTTTTGTACCCATATAAAAATAATTATATTACAGTGGGAATATTGCAACTCTTTTCAATGCAGTAATTTAAAATAATTAGCAAAATGAAGTGGTAACTTAGTAGAATTTGTTAAGTTTCATGAAAATATTCATATTTAAAAGGTACTTGTGAAACAACCAATTTGTTTCAGATAAAATTTTTGAACTTAATTAAAAAATTACAAAATATTTTTATTGTTAAGATAGAGCTTTATAGTAGTTTAAGCTGTTTTTAAGTTATTCTTTTATAAGAATGGCAGGAGAAAAATATAACTGAAGTACTAATATTAACAAAAGGTAAAGCTCAAGAATGAATATTTTTTACTGTAAACCATAAAACATTTGGATTCATGTAGAGTCAGTTAGTTATAATTTAAAATCAAAGTAAATATCTCAGGAAATGATTTGGAAAAAAAGTGTTGTTTTCTTGAATAATGACCTTATTTTAAATTATAGAATTAATCTTCTTTTATCTGTCTGCTCAAAAGTTAAAAATTTCCTCAGAATGAGTGTTTGAGTGCTACTTTTGAATTTAGAAGTTTAGTTTAAAATTAGTTTACTTATGTGAAGAAATGAAGAAAAGCAGAAAAAATATTAAAGAAAACTTAAAGCATTTTCAATGTATTTATGAAGATTTATTAGTGACTTTTGGAGATGATTGAATTATAGGAAGATACTTTGAAGATCTGCCAATATGTTTGAACTTGATGGGCAATAAATTAGCCACCAAAAGTTAAATATTCTCATTTTGAAGTGGATGGAAATTAGGAAAGTTGGAAGGCTGCTGATCTGTTGATAATTCAGATTTGCAAAGCCCATTCCCATTAATTCTTAAATAGTTTCAAAATAAATGAGATATTTATGTACTTAAATTAATCTTCAAATCAGATATGCACTCTTCAAAAACAATAATTTAGCCATACTATTATTATTTTTATTCATTATTTTCACATTATCAGGTTTATTCTACTTTCATATAAGCAACAAAAATTGATTAAAGAATGTATTGGATTGAAGAATATATATGAATATATAGCATTTCTATTATTATTATATTATAATAGATAATTTATATTTCTTACCAGTTATAATTAAGGCAAAATAGATTTTAAATCGAGTGATACTTTGATAGAATCTTATTGTATAAAAATGTTTATTATTTGTTTTCTATATGTGTAAAATATAGATTATGCAGCGACTAATCTAGCTATGTTTCAGGAAGGCAAGTCAAATATCTGAAGCCGTGAAAAATGCAATTATGAATGTTAGCACATTTTCTGTTGATGAAGAAAAAATAAATAATTTGACCAAGCTGTTCAGTGAATTCATTCATTTGATTGAAAGGAAAGTTAGATTGACATCTGTGCAATCTTCTGTGATTGTATGTGACAGTCGAGAAGTTGAAGAAACAATCAATGTATGTATGATTAAAATATATGTGCCCATATATACTTTTAGAAGCTTCCTGTTATTAATAAAATTCTTAATAAATGAAAACAGATGCGGTAAAATTATTGATTAATTTAAATAATAAATTATTGTATTAAAACAGTCTGGTTATGCATTGTTTATATTTTTTAAAAATTACTCCTAATTCTATTCTAGAATTCTTATTATATTTGGTCAATAATAAAATCAAAACAAAGTGTAATTTTTTTATTTGTTTATGAATTATATTGTCTTTTATCACATATCTTATATTCTGAGAGTAGTTAAATAACTAAGAAACAAACATTACTAAAGAAAACTACTCTTAATATATGTTTATTACATATTTTTCTTTAAAAAAACATTACTCACAACTGATATAATTTTTTAAATTCACTGTTTTTGCGAAAGTTTAACTGATCATTCTTTATTTTAATTTTGTTTTATTATTTTCATGTCTTATATCTACTAAACTTTATAATTTGAAATTAAAAGAAATAATTTTATTATTTTAACTAATAGTTTTAAAAATGTTTGAAATTCATAATGGGTTTTGTTTGCTACTTTTGTCAAAAGACTAATTAAAAATGTTTTATCAGAAATACATATACCCACCCCCCTATTAAATTTTTTTTTTATAGTTTTAGGGTGGAAATTGAATGGAATTTGAAATTTTCTTATTAATATTTAAAGAACTGAATATACATGGAAGATGATTTTAAGCATGGTAAAGAAAAATTCAAAGGCTGATTTAAGAAATGAATACAGTTTCCTTTTGTTTTGAAAACCTATTAAATTAAATAGGTTTTATTAAATGGAAATTGCTTTTTCCTGTTTTAATGAGAGTAATTTGAATGCAAACATTTGTTAGTGCTTTAATTTATAATAAATAATAATGTTGCATTTATTAGCATTTTATTTTTTAACTTTGATTTCTTCACTTTTGGAAATGCATATTCTTTGTTGTTCTCAGCTTATTGGTGTTAGCTACCGAAATTCATTAGTATGAATATCTAAAAACTTTAATTAATCTCTGACTTTTAATTGTTAAAATAATATCTGAGTGAAGAAAAATTAAAATTATTTTACTTGGAAGTATCTCCCTCCCACTTAAATTAAAAAAGTTTTAATTGTTTGTTAACATATGAGCTAAAAAATTGCATATTAATATCAATAATTCTTATTCAGGTTAAGCAATAACATGGCTATAAATCTAAATTTGATATTGTAGCTTATTGAAAAGCTGTCTAAAAAAGTAAAAATTAAGTGTTTTTTTTTTGTTGTCAATATTTTATTGGGTATAAGATTTTACAGCTTAGGAGACTAAAACTAAAATTATTATTAACAGTTAAAGATTGTAGAATCGCCCTTCCCTTGCATTTCATGATAATTGAAATGAATAGTATTCTTGTTACGATAAAAAAAATTTCTGTTAATTGAGTTTTTTTTTCCAGAGAAATTTGATACAAGTTGAAAATGATCGAGAATTAGCTAATAAAAATTTAGAAATGTCTTCAACTTTATTGAATGAAGCTGTGGATGCTATGCAGAACATTTCATACATTCTTGAAGTAATTAATTTCTCTCTCTCTTTTTAGTAATTTTTGAAACCATGAAATCTTTCGCAATTTCATTAAATGTTTCAATGATAGTTTCAAAAATCCTGTTAAAGAAAAAAATTATACATACGGTCGATTTATTTAGACATTTTTAAAAATTAAAATGGCAAAATTTAACATGCATTTATATATATATATATATATATATATATATATATAAATGCACTTTAATGCATTGATTATTAATTGATTAATGCTGTTATTCGAAACAAGAAAATAATCAAATATCATTTGATATTTATTTATTCATTTTGTTTCATTTTTAATAACATTTTTCAGTTTAATTTAAATAACCAACTTATAATATTATGTCTTATTACACAATGGTTAAAATGAATAATATTTCTATTTTCAGTTGAATTATAGACAAATTGAGGCAAAATTGGACAGATATGCTTTCATTATTATTAATTTGCAGATAGTGTTTTTCAATATTTCATTATTTCTTTACTAATATCCTTTCTTTGTTTCTGATTAAAGTTTGTTCTCATAAATAAGTATGCTCTTGTAAAAAAATTTCTACTCTGTTTTTGCAGAAAGTTGCTCCCTTGCAAGAGTTATTAGAAAATGCTACAGAACAGCTTGAATATCATCGAGGTATCTTGGCAAGATTAAATCCAAGATATATTCAGAAATTTGTTATACCAGCAGCTGATCATGCTGAGCATTTATCACAACAAGCAACATATTTATCAAAGTAAATTTATTTTATGTGATGTTTATTTCCAAATTTAAATAGCTACATTAGAATTTTATAATTTTACAAATCATTTAAGCTCAATTTTCAAAAGTAGCATGTTTTAAAGTCAAAATTTTAGATTATATATTGTCATAAAAACAAATGAGTTTTTTAAATTTATTTATGATATTAATTTTTCATGCAAAATTAATTTATCATCATGTTTCTTAAATTTGATTACAAAATTTAAATTATGTACAAATGTAAAAATTAATAATTTCTTCTGATTTTAGTCTTTTCAGTGCTACTAAAATGGCATCACAATTTCCTCTACTTGCTGCTAAAGTGTATGATGACATTATAAATCTTGTAGAAGGAGCTGAGCAAGTAGCTAAAAATGCATATACTACAGCTGATAGAGCTTTCTATGAGGTATATCTTGATTTTTTAATAACTGCAAAGTTCGTTTTTTAAAGAACAAATATGTAATTTAAATTGATTGTTGAAATTATGGTAAATGCATGATATAACATATAGCAAGCTTTTTTCTTCTTAATGTTCATCAGCTTCATATTCTTTTTGCAACAGTAACAAAAAATTTATTTGGGGGGCAAAACAAAACGAAAAACAGGAATATATCTGTATTAACTTGTTATCAAAATTCATATGTCCATAGTTCATGCAGGAGTTGCATAAAAGTTAGTAAATTTAATAAAGAAGTTTTATAAAAAAAAGTATGATTTTTGAATTCTTATTGTATTTTTTAAAAAAACTGTAACATATTATATAGCTTTTTAATACACTTTGAAATTGCCTTTTCTTCTGTTTCTCAGTATATATCTCAGTATGGATTTTGAAATATAAGTTAGTAAATTTAAAACAGTTTTTATTATATTAATAAGCAGATAAATAATTTCACAAAAAAATTGCCTAAATTAGTATCGTAGATACTGCTTGAGTTTCATTTATTATAATAGTCTTATAATTATTATTTTCAGAATCTTTTTACTTTATTACTTGACTATAAAAAAAATTTGATTTTATGGGGATATTTAAAATTAGATTTCTGTATTTTAATAGGCTGACCCAAAAATACAAGATTCCATTTCAAATCAAGCAATAGTTCTCCGAAAAAAGAGTGAAAAGCTTCTGCTGAGAAGTAATGCTGTAAAAGAAAAAGTTCAAGGTGATTTTTAAAAATTAATTTTAAGTTACTGTTTGCAAATGTATAGTATTTAAAATTTTTTGCTGATATGTGTTCAGTCTTCGCATTAATTAAAATGCAGTTCATTTTCTTTTAGGCAAACAAGAAATACTTTCAAAGCAAACCAAAACTATCAATCAAATTAATGAAGACATTAAACTAATTGTATCTTCTGTAGCAGATTTTAAAGAAGATATGGATTCTCTTCCAAGAAGTAATTTTCTGAACTTTTGTTTGTGATTTTAATATTGAAATTTAAAATTTAAAAAATGTTTTAATATTATCCAGCCTTTCTCAAAATGTTTTATTATTATTTTATACTTAGATATTGGAGATAGATTGCATGACAGCGAAGATATACATAAAAGTATCAAAGACAAAATGACTACACTGCATAGCAAAGTAGAAATGCTTACAGATGATATTAACTCAGAATTGTATCCAAAATTGGATGGTCTTCGTATTGGCTCATCTGCTGGTCTGTTTAATGTAACGAAAACAAGTATGTTGTTTGTTCCAAATATTTATTTGACCATAATATAATTCTGTTATAAATGATAAGTAGAATATACTTGTATGCATTTTATGTTGCTATTATGCATTTGTAATATTTATGTGAGGGCTAATTTTTATGTGAAATTCTAATGTAAGTCTTAAAAATTTATAAGAGAGTATAAGTTATTATTTTTTATATTCATCATTCATTTGTAAAATAATACATTTATTAGAAGTCATTCAGTGGCATATTATTTATATTCTAGTTTCCTCATGAATTAAAATTTTTTACCAAATGAAATATGACTGTGCAAACTAAGAATTATATTAATTTTTCTATATAATACTTAACCATATATAAATAACTAATGTACAGCTCTAAATTTTAATGACTGAAAGATATAAAATAAATTTATTCACTAACTCTTTTATTTATATTTAAAAATTTTACTTAAATGTTGAAGGGCAACAATAATTTGACAGGATTTGTACTATTTTTAATAAATAAACCCTCTCATATTATATATACAAACATTTTAAAACATTTAGCTGAACTTTTTAATTTTTTTAAGGAAATAGAGACTTTACTTTTATGAAATAATTTGTGTTGTATTCATTATAAATGGCTTAATTAACTTTATTAAAAATCTGGGTATTTACATAAATTTTGAGTTTTCCAATTATTTCATATAGTATCTTTCAAAAAAAATTCTATGCTAGAATATATTAAGCAACTAGCCGCCTTTGGCGACCAGCTGGTTCGCCATCAGTTATGCGTTCAAAAATTTTCAATTAAGTCACATATTCATTAGCCTTGAAGTAATTCTGGGCATTGATTGACCTGAAATTAAAAACGTTTTTTTCTGTAATGCTGACAAAAGATTAAATATGTTTTTTTAAAGAAATCGAAAAAGGAAAAAAAAAAAATATTGAATAAATGACTTAGATGTTGCAAACGATTATAGAAACCTTGGCTTTGTATTTATTTTTTTAGAAGATATCACATTTTATAATGAAAAAAAATTATTGAATTAATGATACAGATATTGCAAACGATAATAGAAAGTTAAGTCCAGATTTCAATGCATATCCTGTCTAAATTCAATCAGGTGTACCATAAATAAAGATTTGTTGAATAAATGATTTAGATATTGTAAACGATTATAGAAACCTCTGCTTTGCATTTATTTTTTTAGAAAATATCCCATTTTATGTTTCTTTTATTTTATCCAGTCACCTGCTAAAAGTATCATTTCTTTAGACTTGATTTAGGATGATAGTTTTTTTTATTATTTGAACTTCCGTCATTGTTTCCTTTTATTTTATCCAGTCACATGCTCAAAAAAACATGGTCAAAATATTTCTTTAAAAATTTGTTAAAAATAGAGGCTTAAGTTATACATTAAAACACTGATACCATTAGAAAGCTAATTTTTTATCTTTAAATTGATGTAAAAGTTATGTTTGTGCGATAATATTTTCGGAAGTTATAGCGGAAAAACGTCGAAATTTCGCTTAAATTTTAATTAATTCAAATTCTAATTAAAAATTCGAAAAAAGGGCTCCGAGGTGCACATTCCCGACCTCCAAGGTATACATGTACCAAATTTGGTAGTTGTAGGTCCAACAGTCTGACCTGTAGAGCGCCAACACACACACACACACACACACACACACACACACACACACACACACAGGTAAGGTAAAAAGTGGGGGATCTCACTCCTCCTATCGATAACGGGACGTACTTTCTTCGGGGAGGGTTGTACTGTAACCGGTGATGGCCCTTAGGACTCAACTACAGTTCTTCCCAGTATTGCTGTAGATGCGGTCCTTTCATTCAATGTTTATTTCCGAGTGACTTCAGGCGGGACGGAGACTCAATAATATGGTTTTAACTAACTGCTATGGGAATTGGTGTTTTAATTCTGGAGCGGGGCAAAATTATTTAATGAAAATTAAAGGAAAAATCGATTCATGAAAAAAATTATTACACGCACACGCGCATGCGTACTCACACACACACACACACACACACACACACACACACACACACACACACACACACACACACACACACGCACGCACGCACGCACGCACGCACGCACGCACATTGAGCTTTATTATAAGTATAGATGTCTAATTTGCCATACATATAAAGAAATGAAATTTCTACAGTTTTGATTTAAAAAACTCAAGAATGAAAAAATATTTCTTTTTCTTTTATAAGTGTTCTGATAGTCAAGTGAAGTGATAGAAACATAGTGAGTAAGAAAATACATGATGTGTAAGCCAGATATCATAATATTTTAGGAAATAACGTTTGTCTTTTCATTTTAGTTGATTTGGCAAAAGGAACCATTAATAAGGCAATGAAGAAGGCAAACAACGTGGAAACGAGAGTTGAAAGAGTTAAATCTTTAAATAATCAAATGCAACTTAGTCTGAGAGATTTAAAAAATAAAATTTTGCTTGCTAGACAAAAGACATCTAATGTAAGTTATCAAATGTTTTATTATTATTATTTTCTATTATTCTACTTATAATGAATGATTAATAAGAAAATGAAATGCTATTTGTTTGAAAAGTTAATTTCATTTAATATGCTATTAAAATTATTCATTCTAAATTTTTATTTGATTCCCTCGATGAAAGCTTTCAATTTTTATTTTGGTTTTAAAATTCTTCTGAAATTATGATTTTTTAAATTGCCTTTCATCAATATATCTAAATGTTTAAACAATTTTAGTTCTAACTTTATTACCAAAGATGATTTGAGAATATATTCTCTTTATGTATTCCTTTTAGAATGATACCTTCAGAAAATATATTTGCTTTTTAGAGATTTCTCTTTTGCTGCTTATTCTTTAGGCGATTTAATTTTATTTTGTTCTGATCATTGATTTCAAGCATGATTAAACCATTTTTTATATGTTATTTTCATTAAAAGGCTAATTTTCATTTTTATTAACAAAGGCTAATTTTGATTTTCATCAATACCTTTTCCTTGTGGTATATAGATTTACTGCTTGGGCTGCAGATAAATAGAATTTCATTCACAAAACAGAGTGACTCAATCATCATTTAAATGGGTATTCTCTTTCCTTTTTGATTCATCCTCATGTTTCAGGCTATTTAATTGTAATTTAAGGAAAGCAAAAGCAATAATTCATAAGCGTTGGGCAAAATTCCAGATTTTTAATGTTTGAAAAGATCAATGAACACTATATTATTTTGTTGTGAAAATAATCATTGTTAGATTTTTTCTGTTATCCTCTATCTTGTCTTCTTAAGTTTAAGGGCTAATGAAGGAAGTAAAATATTGATAATACAAGAAATTAACTTATCAAGAGATATACTTTTATTCTTGAATTTAGTAATTAAAATATTAAAGTTAGTTTCAGTATAAATGGTTATACAGTTATTGGTATTGTCACATGCTTAACAAGGCTATGTTTAAGATTTTTTTTTTCTGAAATTCTTTTCTTGAATATTAATCAAATTACTAATGGGATGGTGTGTATAGGATCCTTAATAAATGGATGGAAGAGCACATTTGTATTTTTGAAGTATGCAATCCAAGTGTAAGTCATAGATCCATTAAAGCTGTTCTTAATTGAAAACGAAGACTGCTGAATTATAGAATATATGATAGACAAATATTGTACAGTATATTATCAAATAAAAAAATGATAAAGTCTGTTAATTTTGTAATCAATATATATTTTCATTGCTTTATTTTTGTATCAGATTCAATTCTAATAGATCTTTAATTTTTTTTAGATAAGAATTTCCTTGAGTGCTGATTCTTCTGGTATATGCGTTAGATCTTTCAGACCAGAAATTGAGCCTACATCTACTTCAAGCATAGTTCTTCATTATTCAGTTAAAACAGATGCAAAGGATAGTTTACTGCTGTTTTTAGCAAGTTCTGTTTCTGTAAGTTTTTCAATTAAATCGAGCATTTTTTTGCTAATTAAATTTAAAAATATCAAATTTAATGATTATTATTGAATCATAAAAAGAAAGATATTTTGTTTTTTAATTTAAAAATAATTAAATTTAAAAACACTAAATTTAATGATTATTATTGAATTATAAAATGAAAGATATTTTGTTTTTTAATTTAAAAATAATTAAATTTAAAAACACCAAACTTAATGATTATTATTGAATCATAAAAAGAAAGATATTTTGTTTTTTA
>JAPMOQ010046923.1:367408-400887 GCA_026543055.1 Argiope trifasciata
GCATAAGATACTCTTTAATATAATGATATTATGTGTACAATATTGAGAGTATTAAAGCTATACAAAATCTCTGTGTTGCTAAGTTATGTAAAATATAAAACTAAACTGCTTGAAAAATATGTTTCTTCAGTTGTGTTGACTTAATTTAAACTGCATGATAAGATTTCATCTCTGATATTTTAATTCTTATTTTCTTTTCTGAATTTATATTTTAGAGCTGCTGAAGAAGCTGATTTTACAGCATACAGTTTCAGAGGGGATGGATATGCTATTCTTCCACAAATCAAACGATATAAAAAACGCTCCTATGTTGTTACTTTGCGATTTAAAACATTTGACGAAGATGCCTTGTTATTTTTTGCTCCGAACATTGAAAATGTGAGTTTCTTTTCAATATATAATTCAATTTCTAATATCTTTTTATGCCATAAATGTCTCATGTCTAATTTATTTTTACAGGGTGATTTTGTATCATTAGAACTTCGGGATGGATATGTAGTATATCAATTTAACTTAGGAAGTCAATCCAGATCAGTTTTGAAGACAAATCAGAAATACAATTCAGGGAATTGGGTACGGCTTGCAGCTGAAAGAGAAAATTTGCAAGGTAATTTTTTTATTATTAAATTATATTTCTAATCATGCTTATAAGAAAGAATAATAGATATCAAGCAACTCAAAATAAAAAGCTTTATGTTAAATTGTTAACTTTAAATATTTATTTAACAAACTTTATATGAAAAATAGAATTTTGTATTTTTTTAAAGATTAAAAGCTATAGGCGAATTAAGGTTATAAATCTTATCGAAGACATTTTGCTTCTAATATTTATCTAATATATTTTATCTTTTGATTTCATTTCTACTTACAGTTTACAAGATTCAATGAAAAACCTTACTTAATATACATTTGAATAAAAATTGCTGACTGATCCTTAATGAAATTATTTAATTTTTAGGTCGTTTAGCAGTGGAGGATGAATATCATGATGGGCAACTTCCAGCAAATAGTAACTCAACCATGGAACTTCAGAAAAGTTTCTTATATTATGGAGGAGTTCCTCCTAATTTCACAATAAATTTGTAAGTTTAAGTAGAGGGAAACTTGTATCATTCAGATTTATTTATTCATAGTAATTTTCATGTTGATGTATATAGCTATTTATACCTGAAAGCTCTTAATTACTACATAGGTTTTATTTTCTTGATAAAATATTCTTTCATCCTTTGAATTTTTAGATGGAGTGGTATAACATTTCAGAAATTTTTTGGTTGCATGAAAGATCTTCAGATAGATTCAACACCTCTTGATCTTTTGCAAAATAGTTCTTTTGGTGTTGAAGCAAGTTGTAAAGATATCGTAAGTATTGATAATTTGCATTATTTTGGAATGTTTAACCCTTTTACATATTTTATTTTTTATTGCATTGTATTGATCTTGGTATTTGATACATAAACATTTCAAACGAAATTATTTTTAGCCTCAAAAATCTGTCGGATTCAGAGGCAGTGGTTTTATAGAAATGCCAGGAATTCCATTAAACCAGGAAGCAAGTTTCAGTTTCTCCTTCCAAACCATGCGAGATTCTGCTGTTCTTTTATTATCTACATTTGATTCGGGTAAAAACTTTGAGAGTAAGAGACCGGTAAGTGCAAAAATCATATTTGGTTATCTTTTTTTTTTTAAAATCACATTGATGAATTTCTTATCTTTTAAAAATTTGTATACTACATGTACCTTTGAAATCAGAGTAATTGCTTAGAGTAATACATAAATTTTGATTATTAATTTTTTATGTCTTTGATCCATTTTTTGAGAAATGTTTTTCCTACTTTTCTATAAATGTTCTTTCTTATTTTATGCATACATTTGACAGCGGAAGAAAGGTAAAAAGAAAAAGGTAATTTTTTTCATTGTATTAAATATTAAAGGAACTAAGCAATGTTTTAGAGAATGTTTTGAGTGCTAATATTGATGATAGTTATTTGTAAGCTATTTATTTATTTAGTTTACACTTCTACAAGTTGCACATTTCAAAAGAGTGTCATGTTTGGTGAGATTTAATTCCAAGTATATTTAAAAAAGAAGCATAAATAAAATCTACTTTATGAAGCTCTCAGGTTTCAGTATGACTTTTAAATAATTGCTATTTATAACTTCATTTAATTTCATTATTTTGCTTAGCACAATTATTTTATGTGCTTTGATATGGTTCATTTGATAATGTAAAAATTTTCTTGAATACCTTTACATTTAACAGGTCTATTTTCTCTTGAATCATCAATATTTTCATGGTAATAAATATTGCTGAATAACTAATCAGTGCAAAAAGAGCATTAAGGGAACTGCTAAATTTTAATGTATATATATATTTGTCTTTTGATTTTAATTATATTGAAATTTCTTTCTAAAATTAATTTGTGATAAAATACAATTGTAATTTGTAAGTTATTTTTTAAAATATATGTAACCTAAGAAACATTTTAACAAGTAAGTATTTTTTTAAATACTTTACTAGCATAAAATATTTTTAAAAATTAAATTTGAAGAAACAGTTTTTTCCTTTATAAATTTAGGAATTTGTCTTTTTTATTGAAAAGAAATTCTTAAATAGAAATTAATTTTTTTTTCTGATTTTTAATTCCCACTAGTGCAGTTTTATTTTTGGGTAGAAGTTTTGTTTCTTATTTAAATTGAAATTATAATTTAGTATTATTTATTACATTTTAATGCTATTCACTTTATCTAGGATTATTATTCAATTGCCATAGTGAATGGATTTATTGAAGCAAGGTTTGATGGAGGAAACGGTGAAGCTATTATAGAATCTAACAAGACCTACAATGATGGAAATTATCACACAGTTACTATAATAAAGACACACAGAAAGTAAGCTAAAAATAAATTTGTTGTTGGTATTAATTGCATTTAATCTAAAATTTTAAAATTTGTGGAGAAAATGAATCCAAATTTTGATATTTTTGCATATAATTTAATTCTTCTGTTTGTGAAATTTGTAAGTATCGTATGGAAAACAAATTAACTAAATGTGTTAATCTATTTTTTCTGTATAAAAGCATATGAAAATTTTTTGAAAAGTAGAAATAGAATTAGTTATCATAAAGAAATAATTTATTTAGAACAGAATTTAAAAAAGAATGTTACTTTGAAAATGCAAATTTTTCACAAAGAAAACTTTTGCATTTCTAAATTTTTTTCTCCAAAGAGATTTTAGTTTGTTTCAATGGTTAAAAGTTGAGATTTTATTAATTGATGATTGCTGTGTTATTTTTTTTCTCTAATTTGGAACTCTTGAAAGTAAGCACATTTAATTTAATAGCACATCAATTTAAACTGGTTTATAAATTTGAGAAAATTATAATAAATTTTTACTTTTGCAGAGTTGTAATGCGAGTGGATGATGAAGAAGTGGGATCAGATAGATTGCCTAAAGGATCAAAAGACATTGATGCTCCTCCTCAGCGAGGATTATATTTTGGAGGTTTCAGAGAAGGAATAGAATACAATTCTATGCTTTCAACTGCAACTCCTTTGTTTGGAACCATAAAAGATGTGATTTTCAATAATAAGTATGTCTCTTAGAAATGCATTATATATGTTAATATTTTTTTATGAATTAGACGTAAAAGAAAATATCACGTCAAAGTATTTTAATAACATAATTACTTTCATTTACCTTTGAACATGCTTAAGAATTTCCTCAATATTATCCATATTTTTTCATGCATATCTATTTATTCATTAAAATTTAATTATTGTAACTAGAATGTTGAAAATTATTCTTTGCTTGGTAGAATAGTTTACTATATCAAATTCTAGAAACAATTTTTCAAATGTAGAAGTGACTTTTATTAGTGTAGCTTCTAGAAATTCATATAGTTTATTTTGTAATGAATATTTTATATGTGTATAATGAACCATAATTTCACAAAGCTTCAATTCATAATATTTTTATAGACCCAAATTAAAGAATAATTTATTTGAAAAATCAACACTTATTCTAAAATTAATTATTTGACATCTGCTAAATATGTTCTTCTTAATTCTAATCATTGAGTAATTGTTCTCTTGTAGGATTTTATACTTCAGTAATCCTGTAGATTTCAAAGGTGCTGGTATTGGCAGAACACAGAAAGAATGGTTTGGTGCAGAACCTCCCTATGCAGGAATTGTCCAACCTCTTGAAAGGTGCTCTGAAATGGCTTCTTATAATCAAGAAAAAAGAGCTGTAAATTTTGGAGATGAACTTTTTAGTCATGCCAAAGTAGCCATAGGAAGAAAAGATTTTGTACATGAGTAAGCTCTTTTCTTAATTTCATCTGCAGTTTAATGCCTTTTTTTATGTATATGAAGTTTACATGTATAAGTTATTGTTTTTAATTTCAGTTTCAATGTGACCTTTGACCTAAGAACATATTATCCAAATGGCCTTATAGCTTTAGTTAAAAATGGCCATATCTCACCTGTATCTCATTTTGCAATAATGCTTCTTGGTGGAAGAGCTGTGATCAACCTGTATGACCGAAAAGCTCGTCGTGTCTCTAATCCAAGTTCTTTGAATGATGGGAACTGGCATCATGTAAGTCTGATACATCCAGTTATTCAAGCAGTGTTTGCGAATAAACTTATAATTTTTGTATTGATAATTATATAAATTATTTATGTAATGCGATTATGTAAGTTAATTTATGTAATTATTTAAAATCGTTATTTCTAATTAATTTATGCATTGATCATTGTAAAACTTTTCTGAATGGCCACTATTATGCAAAGACTCTTCAATTCAATGGCAACTTTAATTTATATAGTGCTGGTCAAATTTTGTGAAAAACAGCTTTTTTCTCCCCTTTTTGATTTCAAAGTTTGATCTTTTCTTGATCATGGGCCTTTTTATTAAGAAAAAAGGGATGAAAGATGGTGCATAAACTATATTTATTCTGAAGAGTAACATTGTATATTAGATTGAAATTAATCACCAGTTTCCCTGTGAAGAGATCAAAGTAAAATCTGTGGTAAAAGAAACGGTGTAACATTTAATTAAAAAATGATTCAAGAATAAGTATTTTGTGGCTGATTAAAAATTATGGACATATTAAAATACTTTTAGAAAATTTCTAGAACTTGTATTTTATTTACTGCAGTGATACAGTTGATTTTTATAACAGCATTTTCCATCACTATATTTCATTAATCTGTTATTTTTCAAGAACACACACATGAACAGAATTTATAGAACTTACAAAATTAAATTATTCAAAAAGGATAGTCATAGATGGGATAAAAAATTAACAGAAATGTCTTATTTTATTGAAGGAGAACATAGCTTTGATAGTTCTAAAGTGTAACGAATCATAATCTTCATTGAAGCATTTTCTTTAAACAGTACTTTTTTTAAAAAATAAAATAATAGATGGGAAATCAAGGCCTTTTGCTTTGTACAAATATTTTCTCACTTGTCATCTATAGCAAGAATTTTTATTTCCCAACTAATGCATTTCAGAATGCCAGTAAAGTTATATAGTTAGGTTAATAAACTGTAGTAAATCCATTATTAGATAATTCATAAGGATCTTTCTACTAGATTGTACGAATCAGTTTTTAAACACCTTTGTTTTTTTAGTGTTTGAAATTTTAATTATTAAAAAGCTAATTTTACTATCTCTCCCTCTCTAAAAAAAGTGATTAAAAGCAACCTTGACAAAAATGCAAAGGAATTTTTGTATTGATTTTTTTTCTCTTTCTAGATTTCAATAATAAAGATAGGGAGACACTTATCGTTCCGTGTGGATGATAAAAAGAAACCTCTGAGTTTAAAAGTTCGTCGACGATTGACATTAAGATCTCCTTTATATGTAGGTGGTGTACCTGAAGAAATGGAAGCTATCCATAAAGTGGTAATTTCATTTAAAGGAATATAGTTAATGTAAACAAAATATACTAATTGTTGTATACTTAAAATTTTTTCCAAATTAATTCTTGGAAATGATATGCATTTGATTATTGATTATAAAAAGAAGTATTTATGTTGTAGAATGATGTTTTAATTAGGAGGAATTATTTTGAATTATAATATATACTGTGTGAGTAGAAATTTTCAAAGATTTAATGAAGTTTACTTGCAATTTTTCACAACCTGAATTTTAAACGATGCCATTTATTTGTTAAATGTAGTTCATGATATCATTGCAAAGTCTATTTAATTGATTAACATTTGCACGATAACCTTAATTTAAAAACTTGCAGTTATGATAAAATAATGTTATTTTTTGACAAATTGGTGAAAAGATTTGTCATTACCTAGTATTACTTGATATCACTTAATGTTTAAGTTGAAGAATTGGAATATTTATATGTCTAATTACTTTTCAATGCTAATTATATGGGTTAATATATGTATTTTTAATAACCAGACTGTTCTGATTAGCATGCAATTCTTTTTTTGTTAAGGCATATTTATAAAAATGAACTTCAAAATTTCATTAGTGATTAATATTTTTATTTATTCTTTCATTTTTTATAAATATTTCGTTTTATTTTATTTGTTAAGGTGATGGAAAGTTTTAAAGGATGTATAAGAAATTTCCATTTAAATGGCAAATACTTGGATATAGCCAGTGGTGAACTTCAGAATGTTGGTCACTGTTTTCAAACTATTGAACCAGGAGCATACTTTTCTGGAGATGCTTTTGCAATTTATGGTATGTAAAAAAAAAAAAGATTTATTAGATAATGCTAAAAAATAGAAATATCTTATCTGAAGTTTTTAAAATTGTTTGTGATAGCTTCTAGCTACTTTTCTATTATCAAATGTTGTAATACATTGGAAAGTTTTATCATAGCTAATAAAATATTAATTTACTTTGTGCTAAAAATATAATACTTTTTGTTGGTTCATCATTTTAATAATTACACAATTTGCTGTTTAATAAATTAAAGTATTAAGAGTTATTTAATTGCACTTTTTTGTACTTCCTGTACTGAATATTATAAAAATCTATACCTGCAATGAATAATTCGATGAAAATTATAAAAGTAAAATATCATAATCATAAATTTTTTTATAGCTAGTGATTTTGATCTGGGAATACGATTAGACATCCAAATGGAATTTAAAACTACTAGACAGAATGGCATATTATTAGCTTTGTCTGAAGGTTATGGGGTTCCATCCATAGCTCTAGAGATAGACAATGGAAGTGTAAGTTTGTACTTTTTTCTTAGTTATGTTATCATTTATTTATATAATTAAATTATGAATAATTAAATTTATAACTCAGATTTCACTGTAGAATACAGTGAAAGCTCCTTATTCGCACTTTCTTCATTCGCGTTTTCACTATTCGTGGATTAAAAAAAATGCGACCCAATTCCTGTATTTGCGGCTAAAAATTTCTTTATTCGCCGATCTAATAAGTACATACATAATAATAAAAGGATTCCAACCTAATATCCTTTGCAAATGCCGTCAAATGGACTAATAAAAAAGTAAAATAGATCTTATTACAACTTTGTCTAAAGTATGTTGTTAAATGCAAACTGCAAACATAGCCGAAATCGCGAATGGAATAGGACGAGATGGGTTCGAACAGACAGAATCAAGTGACATTCAGGAATGGCTTTAATCGCAAGATGAAGATCTGACTGAAGCCGACTAGAAGGAATGTTAAATTCACAGTCTATTGAAGAAGAGGCTTCAACAAGCTCTGGAAACGTGACATTTAATTTGAAAAATCTTAGTGAAGGTTTAAGAATGGCAAATGAGCTTTGGGATTTCTTTATGAACATTAATCCGTCTATGGAACAAAGTCTTATTTTTAAGAGGCAAAATGCTAATGCGATTGCTGCATATCAGTCTGAATAGAAGGATATATATATATCCCATATAAATTACCATTCCGTTTTCACGCTTTCTGTATTCGCGGCATATTTATGGAACATATACCCCCCGCGAATAAAGAACTTTTACTGTATAATGTTATAACTTTTTTTAAATACATAGCAGATGGTGTGCTGGGAATAAAGATGGAAAATACATAATAGCCCAGAGCATGTAATGACAAAAATTATACATTATTAATGAAGTTGTGTTGATAATTAGAAAAGCTTTGCTTCAGACATTCACTTCCTGTTGTTGCTTGCTACATCAGTTATTGCAAGAATTTAATTGTGAGTAATAGGGGACCTTTGGTAAATGGTGTAAAACCTTAATTTTTTAAGTTTTAGGTGTAATATTAAGTTTTTTTAAAATTATAAAAACAAAGATGTATCCAAATTTGACAGAAATACCAAAATAGTTTATATTTTATAGAAAAATTTTATTGTCAATTCCTTTAAAATATGAGGTTTTCTGAAAAGATATACTAATAAGACGAGGGGAGAAGGAATCAGGTTGATATAGGATTTCTACTATTTAGATATTTGGAAAAAATATTTGATTGGGTCTATAAAAGCTACACTGCAATTCCATCGCAAATTGATTCTGCAGAAACACTATGTAGTCAAAGGAATCGGCAGCATAGTTTTTGTACATTTTCATAATAAAATTCTTTTGAGAATTTCAGTGTAGAAACAGAAAAAAACTATTCCATTGTTCTTATTGAAAACAATTTGATTCCTCAATAAAGCCAGTAGCTATAATTTTTAAATAAATGAAATAATTCCTAAATTTTTATTTTTATTTTGTATGCTATCCAAAGAAAATGATAGACAAATGTGTATTTCTTGTATTATGTATTGAAATGATTATGTAATGTATTGTGCTTATTGAGTAATATTTAATCGCATATTTTTTTATATGTGCATATGTATGATTTTAAAAAATTTAATCATTTATAATTATTTTTAACATAGCATTTGATATTGCTTCAAAATTAATATTTTAACAATGCAAAACCTTATTAATTGTTTTTTTGTATTCACTTATAGATAATAATTTCTGTGTTATTGGGAAATGAAGAAAAACCTTTCAGTGCTGTTAGAACGTTTGAATCTTCTTATTATGTATGTGATGGCCAATGGCATATGGTAACAGCTCAGTATGCACATAAATCAGTTACTTTGAAAGTAGATCTTTTTGATGTAACTGTTGGAATGAGTCACACTATACCACTTGAACCCAATACTGCATCTCCCCTCTACATTGGTGGTATTCCTGGTAAGTTACTCATACATTTAAAAAAGATTTTTATAGTTTAAAGGTACATTGTTCAAATGAAATTATGATTATATATATATATATATGCGTGTGTGTGTGTGTGCATGTGCGTGTGTGTGTATATATATATATATATAATATTTTTGAATATTTTATATTTTTATATATTTATTTAAATCATTCATGTTTGAAAGAAAGATTAATTGAAGAAAACCTATAGATTTTTAAAGATTTAAAATCAATGAAATGACATTTTTCTTTGATTATAATTTCATCATCATTACATGTAAATTTATTAATAATATTAACTATTCAAAGAGAATGATATCGCATATATTTTGTGTAGTTAAGCACAAGTGTGAGCTATTAGAAAGGAAACTAATTTTTTAAAGTTTCATTCATTTTTTTCCTCATTCTTCATTTTCAGAATTTAACATAATTATCAATTATATATCTGCATTAACAGTTAATTAACATATTCATAAATATTATTTTTCATGTTAGTAGTATTTTAAACTAGTCACTGTCGTATTAGAATTTCTTAATAGCTTTTCATTTATTAGAATAATTAATTTTATTAGTTTTACTATATTTCATTCTTAAATATCTGAGGATATTTTTTAAACTAGGAAAACTTTATATTATCAATATAATGAAACAACATTATCAATATTCATTACATAAGAACAATTGAATTCCCTATTTTTAGAGTAAGTTAATTTAGTTTATGATATTTTAATCTAAGTATGATAAAGCATATTAATGAAGGTATTGTTTTTATGTTTTGATCATTGCATTATGTTTCCCCTTCAGATAATGTACCAAATGGTGCTGCTCACAACAGGAATAACTTCATTGGATGCCTTAGAAATATTGCAATCAATGATCGAAGAGTGGACTGGATTGATATGGCTGCAAGACACAATGTCCTGTCTAATGCCTGCCCAACTTTCTAAATTTATGTGATATCCTCATAATAATGCATTAATTTACAATTAAGATCTGTGACAAGTACCTTACTTGTAAATTGCCTTTTAAGATGCTGTAGTGCTCTATTGAATATATTTTCACATTGAGTTCATTTCCTACAATTAAATAGAAATTTATGATATAAGAGATTCATATATTTTTAAGAGCAGAAAAATCTAATTACTGAGATTGTTTATGGTTGAATAAATGTTTTTGCCAACATATTTTAAAATATTGATAACAAATAGATTTGCATGTAGTAAAATGAATTATATATGATTTCCTTTTCTGAAAGAAGGCCACTCTAATTCTGATTTTATTTTTTAAATATTACTTTCTTTTGTTTTTATTTTCCTTTGAATTCATTATTTTAATTGTGAATTATTTCATATTTTGTAGTTGTTTTTTGAACGTTTATTTCAGCCTAGAGAATAATTTTTTTTTTCACATTTTGAAAATTTCTAATATATACTTTTGGAGATATTTCAATTTTTTTTTCTCTCATTTGAATATTTTTTAATATCTTAGATTCCATTGTTACTTTTGAACAAAAGGTAGTCAACCCAATAATTAAGTAAAAGAAAAATATATATTGTACATCTTTTTTTAATATCATGTTAACATGATGTATCGAAGTTATACTTCATTGATGAATCTTGTCAATCTGAGAACTTTTTCATGTGCAATCAATTTTGTAAAATGCTTTGTATAATTTTGTATATAATGTAATAAGATAAGTGTTGTCTCTTCAGATTTTTATAGATGTCATTTATCTGAATTATGTTCATCGATACCTGATTTGTATAGTATAAAATGTACTGCCTTGTGTAATGTGTTGTTTTTCTGCAGTTCCCTATCATGTTGTAAAGTAATTTATTTTCAGTGTATAAAGTATTTAAAATCACATTCCAGTGATTTTCATTCTTTTTCTGTCATGTACTCTTTTTTTATTGTCAGTAGGGTTCATTTTTTCCCTATTTAATCCAGTCATCAGTTTTATATGTGTGTTTGTTGAAGTTTTTATCAAATGTTATAAGAGCAAATACACTGCCATTTATTTATTTTGTTTTTTTAATTAAATGTTTAGCAAGTCAGTTAATTTACATCTTATTAATGGAAAAAAAACATATTAAAGTGATAGGAAAAAATTAATTTCTTCTAGAATATTATGATAGAAATCTTAAAACTACAACAATTTTTTTACAGTTATTTTAACTAACTAAAATTCAACTGCATACTTTATATTTCAAACTTGACACAATGCACAATCTTTTAGTTAATCAAAAAATTATAATAATAATGTTACATATAGTTATTTGCATTTCCTTCATTTTGTCCTATGGTTTATTTTTGATTTGTGAGCAATGCTAACCATATTCACATATTTTAGTGAACTTTTTTTTGAATTCTATAAAATAAACTAAAAAATTTTCCCCCTTATTCACATGGTTGCTTTTCTGTTTATTTTTTTTAAATAAAACTATATGTCAATTTCATTTTTTTCAAAATGTGGCTTCTATTAATTTAAAGTAAATTAATGTGCTAAATTAATCAATGAAATGTTTATTCATTGTATTTTGGTCTTGATAAATGTGTAGCTTTGATCATTGATTTTAAGATTGCTTTACAAATTAATTTTTCTTGTAACTAAATGTAATAGAATTAATTTTACTATTGTACTTCTAAAAAGGTTTAAAATTATACTGTTTTTTAGTAATAGATAAAAAAAATATATAATTGTATATATGTGCTATGTAATAAAAGCTTTCTATCATTGTCCATTATTATTATTTTAAAATATCTCTTTACAAAAGTTCAAATGCAAACAGAATTAAACCAAATATTGGGTATTTCACCTTAAAATATTGTTTTATAACTATAGATATATCTGTTAAAAAATATTGAAAAAGAAGTTGCATTATCAGTGCCTCCTTATTTCCTTCTAATTGATGTATTTAAAATTTTGTAAGTAGCTTCGAACTGCATTATTTACCTATTGATCTTGGAAAATTTTTTGCTGTGCCTTCTTTTGAGTGATTTCCAAATGTTGTATCTGAACTAAAGATATACACAATCTTGTTGCAGGTTTCTATTGTGAGTGTTATTGAATATTTAGTCTGTGTTTCTTATTTAGTCATAAAATTTTATAAAATTAGAGGCTGGCCTCTGAATTCTTTAACAAATTATTTGTATATATAACTTTTCAAAATGCTTTAATTTTTCAAATGAGATGCCTTTTTAAATAGTGCCAATTATTTAATTTTGGTGTTAAAAGTGTTTGAATGTAGCTATTGTGATGTATGATAAATAAATTTTCACTTTCTGTGCTCAAGCTGATTTGTTTATTTGATATTATATTTTAATGTTGCATTTACATGTTATTAAAAAAAGAATGAAAATAAATTCTCTACTAATATCATGAGAAGCTGCTGATTTAAAAAAAAGTACTAATTGTTAAATTTTTCGAGATAATAGAAATTACTTTCATGAATTAATATACATTGAATGGCAATTCGTTTTTTACTAAGAAACCGTAATTCGATCATAATCATACCAAAATAGAATTTCTGAAAAATTAGAAATTACTTTCCAGCTAATTACAATATCTATCTTCGCGATAAACAATCGTTAATTTTTTTTATTTCTATCTTTCAATAATTCTTTTATGAATGCTATATCTAAGCTTCTGTCATAATATTTGATTGTATTGAGGCACTGTTTGATCCGGTTGTGAAAGGTGCGCAGATTTGATGGGAAATATTTATAAGAAGTACAGTCATCTTTTATAGATTGTATACTATATTTGGTGAGAGGAAGAAAAAAAATTATTTATCCACTATAATAAGAAATTATCCTGCCTTTTTTTATCTGAACAATTATTGTTTTTTCTTTACACAATTTGAACTTACCTGAAACTATCAGAGAAAAATGGAAGCAATTTTTATGAAATTTTAAAGTAAATGTTAACTTGAGTCAAATCTATTAAAAGAAAGATACATTGGGCTTAGAAAACGCTAATGCTGGTACATCTAAAAAAACAAACAAATGAATTTATTCAAGTTAAAGATAAATATTGTTTAAAGGCAAAAAGGAATGAAATGAAATAAAAAGGAAGGAAATCAAGAATACGGCCTAAAGATTTTATTTAGGAGGGATCCAAACCAGACCCCCAAGGTGAAATTCAAACCAGTGTTTCTTCCATGAGGGGATTTGACTTTCTTCCAAGTACTGACCACTCGTGATCTGAAAATTCCAAGAAATTGAGATTTTTGTAATCTCAATAAATTACACAATAATAATTAGCAAAATATTAAATGTAAGCAAGAGCATAGCAAAATGTCGATTTTTTTAAAGCTGCAGGAGATGATTATGTGACAAAAGAACTCGACAACTAAAGGAGTTACTTTTTCCGTAAGAACGATCTCTTTGAATGCAAAATATTGTATGACTTCATGTGCTGCTTTTAAATTCTGATGCAATATTTTAAAGATATTTTCCCGAACCTTTTGAGCATTTTGCATTGAGAAAAGTATAGATATTGTGTTAACAGAATTTTGTCTGATGCTTGATAGAGATATCAAACTACAAGCTATTCCTACCATGGAATAAATTTGTCTCCGTGGAGCTTTTCTTCACTACCTCTGGTATGTTGCCCAATGTTTAACTGATCTATTACAAATGAGTACAAATTGAAATAGATAACAATGGATAGTTTAAAATTCCGCATATTTTTCTTTCAATAACTTAAAAGATTAGCAAGACATAACTTCATTTCTCTAGTAACATATCAAGTATAACAAATAATTGTAAACTTTAAAAAATTTAACTTTGAAGATTTGATTATTTCTTAAGGCCTTATCACACGGTGAAATTTCGCTAGCACTTTTCTGTTCCTACCCTCAAAAACCGGTCAAGCAAGTTTCATAATCGACAACTTTATCGAACCAGTTCGAAAATGTTTTAGGAAATATTGTCCGCAAACGAAATTCAACCAATCATGTGAAACTTTGAAGTGACGTCACACAAGTGACTTTACTTTCCTTGTCGCTTGCTGATGGAAAGTGCCGAAAATATTTCACCGTGTGATAAGGCCTTTACTTTTCAGACTTTCCCAAGTTTGAAAAACTCTTTTTTCCTTCCATTTCTATTTTATTTTTCTGTGAACATGATATCTCAATCAGAGGGAATGATCCCTCCAAAAGTTTCGCGAATCTCTTTAATAAAGCTATTGTACCACTCACTCTCCTTCTATAAAATTGCAGACCTTAAGCAAAAGTCTTGAAAATTATGATTGTTCAGGTCTGTTTGACACTTAAGAGTTTACACCTAACCTATTCGTTAACACCTAAGAGTTGTGTAAAGAAAACTGATACTGGTGTATTAGTTGCGGGGCACTGACGAATGCTAATAATAAAATATTGTTACAAATCTGTAATATTAAAGTAACTGTCCCAGCATGGTTAGTTAGTCACTAGAAACGCCATTTCACGATCAACTCCGTTGGATGCTAATGGGGTGTCACGGCTGTTATCTTAGAGTTTGGCGACAACTGCAAAATTCGAGAATTTTAGCGACTCACCCAATAGGAATCGAGATAAGTTTCATTGGTCCAGAATCTTCACTGTCTGCCTCCTTGCAGCTATAAAAGGCGGACAGTTTTCAAGCTGCAGTCAATTGGAGTAGTGAAGCGAGTCGTAATCGTGTAGAGTCTACGGCGAATAATTGGATCATTCGAGCGAAGAGCTCAAGCGAATGCTGAATTCAGCTGTGTTCAGAGCTCTGGTGTTTACTGTGGAAGCAGCATCGAATCGTGTAAGAGTAGGTAGGCTTGTAGCAGTGAGTCAGCAATTTGATACAGCTAAAGCGAGGAGTCAATGTTGAATTGCAGACGTTTCTAGAGATCGTAGAGTGAAGCTACATAGATTTCGTTTTTCTGCTGAATTCTGTCTGGCCGCTTTGTGTGTTGGGGTTGTTATTACTACCGATTACTACTTGTGAACTATTGTTTGTTGTAGAGTGCTGCTGACTGTTGTCCTATGTACTTCGCATCTGTGTATATTTGTTATCTTTGTGTTAATGTTGTCGTTTTCAGTAAACGTCGTCGTCGTTTACTACTAAAGAACTTTATTTCATCGACCAACAAATCGTAAAAACGATGGAAATGATATTGCTTTTTTTTAATGATTAATCCCCGAAAGCGGTTGATGCACAAATACCATTGCTATTTACATCTCACAATGACTTTTTTTTGTTGATAATCAAGACATGAAAATTCGGTTTATTTTCCATATTCATAAATTTTGGTATAAATCAAGCTTTAATAAATTTTTAAAAATTTGCATGTACTTACAATTAGAGTTTAATTTAGTATACAATGAAAAATTTTAAAAATGTGTTCTTTTTCTAAAAATCCTACTCTTAACTGATATGCAATTTGATGTATAAAGATATTTACCAAAAATTAGGAAAATATTTTGCACAATAAAAATAACTATGTAACACTTGTAAAATAGTAGGAATGATTAACTCTATCAGAATCTAACATTGAAAATACCTTACCATTAAAATTAAGTTACCCAAAATATTCAATTGAAATTTTTAATAAGCATTGATTCCGAAATTCTAAATGGTCGTCAGTGGAGGTTAGACTATAATCAAATATAAAATCGGAGTTCCCCAGTTCCCATTTAATGAGTTCAACATCTTTGTAAAACATATCTAAAATGCTAATGACCAAAGATGAAATATTCTCAGATAAATTCATAGCCGATAATCGTAATCTAACATTCATATCTTAGAAATCCTCCCATATTCAGATTGAGAAGAATTAATAGTTTTGGAAGTTATCCTCGAATTATAACAACCATTAAAACATCAAATTAAGCCAGCTTTAAACGCTTATTATTGCTACTGGATTAATTTATAGCAATGCCATTAAGCGGTTACCGAAATGGCTCTCTTGAGATATCCGAGTGTTGTTAACCTAACTCAGTATAAATCTTTTCAGAGCTCTGCGTCTTATTTTCATTAGAAATAACTAGAATCGAAGTGTGTGTATATTTTGAAGAATAGTATTTTCCAATTTATCTGCTCAATCGGTCCCTTGGTATAACTTAAGGGAAAGAGCGATTATTTTAAATAAGACCATTTTTGCCGCTTAGAATTTTCTTTGTTAAATGGCAACGAAGGAAAGCTTTTTTTTTTTTGATAAAAAGAAATTTAAACATTTGTTTGCAAGTATTGGATATTGAGATAAATGAAGAAATGTGAGTTTAGCAAGAAATTACTCTTTTTGGAATAAAGCATTTGACCTTAATTTGACTTATTGCAACTCTTTCATTAAAAAATAATGACACGCTTGCATTCTATATTTCTAATTAGAACAGAATAATTTTTTTAGATGAAATCGTTATCTTAAAATGAAGCAATTAAAATTTTATTACCTTTATATAATTGCAATGAGAAAATACTGTAATCGTCAAAAAAAGATAAAGATATTCGTTTTTAGACTTTCCATTTTTGTGGGGAAAAAAAGTAAAAACGCAGCATTTTTTGAAGTACATTTATTTAATTTGTCTATAAACAGCAAAACTGAGCTGGCGTGTTGGTTTAGGATTAGCGCATTTTCCCTATGATCTGCTCGTCCCGGATTCTGGTTTGGGTTGTTGTACCCCCTATATTCTATCTTTGAAGTGTGTGAAAGGACCTTCCCCCGCCCTCCTTAAAAATGGGTTGTGCAAGCGAACGTAAGGTTTTCATATGAGCTAGAAGTCAGGCTTCTGTCTTCGGGTGTCCAGGGGTCCTTACCCTCAGAAGCTATTGCTCCTGCCGTTCCGTTGTAGCACGGGCAGGACATCGTCATCATCACGGAAATTTTTTAAAACACTACATGCTATTTAAATAATACATGGCGCATGCAAAGATTGCAAATGTCTGACAAATTTTGGACTACATCATCAATATTCTGTGTGTATAAATGCGAATTCGATTACTCATTAAAGTAATAAGTAAGACAAATGAAATTTAGTTATTATTTAACATTATTTTATATTTATTTTATTGGTATAGTTGTAGATTATATTAAGTTTTAAACCCAATGTTTCCAATGGTCTAGTACCCGTAGATCTGTCTATTCATTTGTATGAGTCAAAATTCGAGCAAGCTGTGGATCCAAATTTCAGTGTTTAATGGATTTTCCGAAGTGTCTAATTTTATACTAAATCCAAAAATGTGTTGATTCTCTGTTTATTTGCATATTTATGATTCTGAACACATTAATTTAAAAACTAATAAGATAATCCTTCGTAACTGTATATCAGCACCAAATTTTGAAGCCAGTCAGTCTGGCAGAAGAGCATACAAAATTAATTTTAAATCGTGTATATCTTTTTTACATCGAATGCACACAAGATTTTTTCACTGTACTACAAAATTAAATGAGCATCCTGGAATAAGCATCTATGGCGTAAAACAGTAAATTGCTATTAATCAATTGCAATAGCGTACAGATCAACAATTTAAAGAGAGACATCATTCAGCTACTCCTTCTGGACTAGATTCCTCTTTTCATAGCTTCTGTGACGCGACATCGAGTGTTCTAGAACACGAACTGGAACTCTAGTTTTAATGAGAGCGTGAGATATCGCCAAAATACTCAGATGTTTGTGATCTTTTGTTTTTGATGCAATAATCTTTCAGTTGCCAATTGATTGCCAAGCTTGATGACAAGAACGGAGATCCTGAGTCTGTGTGTATCCTTCATCTGTTAGAGATCTCTCTCTCTCTTTCTTACTTGATCAGAAGAGAGACAATATTACAAAGATCACAGACATTACTGTTTTCCCAATATTATGCAAAAGTGTTTGTTCTGTATAGTTTGTAACAATACTGTTTTCCCAATATTATACAAAAGTGTTTGTTGTTCTGTATAGTTTTGTTCTTCAATATTATAGATCTACTAACATACGAAATAGTGAAATATTGAAGATTAAAATTTTTATATTTTATTTCTACTAGAATTGTAACAGTTTTTTCAAGTAGCTTGATGTGATATGTAGGCATAAGAGTAACTTAGGTTTCAAAAGATTTTACAGTTGCAAAACAAGGAGTTTCGTTTCTCATAATAAATCGTTTTGCTCGTGCGAGCTCTGGCACTCCATCAGCACATCGATCAGAGCTATTTCTCGTTCTGAGCTTCTTAATATTAGTTTAATTTGTTATTTTTTGGAGACTGATTTCTTTTCCGATAACCAAAATCGTCTTTCAAATGATTGATTGAGTAGAACTCAAAGAGCAGAGTTGATTTGACATCGAGTTGCTCAAACAAATGTACCATAAACTGGTAAAATCATAACGAAAGAATGATTGCTATATATTTCTTTTCCAATCTGATTACCTTTATGCTTGTATTTTAAAACTGCTACATTTCTTGTAACTTATTCCTTTGTAGATTTTATCGAGACCACAATTTGTAAGGCAAAATGGTTCTTCGAAAATGCTATGTTAATGAATTTGTGTCATTTGAATTATTATGACATTTTCAAAATAAAGACGACTAGCCGCCTTTGGCGATCATGTATTCACCCAGAAAACAAGTCTTAGGTTATTAAAATTTTAATATGGAATGCATTAATTAAAATGTCACCCTGCTATTTAATTAGAATCATTCACGATAAATTAATTCGTGTGTAAATTATATGCATATATTATGAAATAAAAGCAAAGTGAAAATCCAATTTCGAAGTTAATTTTCAAGGAAAGTAATTTTTACTGCATCATATATAGTATAAAAGTAGTAATATCGAGAATAGTAAAAAAAAAACAAAAAAAAAAAAAACCCTCGAGATTTTGACGAAACTCCTAGTTTTACACCACTCTAAGTTCGAAATTTTTTTTTTGGAAAATATGTCAGTTTGTCTTGCTGCAAAGATAATATAAAAACGTTTTGAGCTGGATGGCTGAAACTTGGTCTTTGCTTTCTCGTATATGTAGTAAACGGAAGTAATATACAGAATAGTTTTTAAAAAAACAAACTCGAGATTTGGACGAATCTTCTAGTTTTTGGCCACCCTTAGTTCGAAAAGTATACTTTGGGAAAATATCTGTCAGTCTGCTTGTTGCAAACATAATTTAAAGGCGTTATGAGCTAGATACTGAAACTTAGTAAAGGTCTTAATGATAAATTTGCGGAATTTTTTCAAATTGTGGATGAATTCCATTTTGAGGAAGTCTATTCGTCCGACTGTTCGAATATAATTTAATGAGATAGCTATAAAACGAACAGTGTTAGATAAACAAAATTCGATACTTAGAATTAACATCTATAATTTAGACATCTATGAAATTTTGAGTTAAATTCAACTAGAGGTCGAACGTCTGTTCACCCATACTTTTAGAAACATGTAAACGCAATAACACAAAGACGCATTGATATAAATATATCAAATTCGGTATGTAATTTTATGATTACGAGTGTAGTTTTGTGTCAAACTTTTGTTTCAGTCGATTGGGAGAAAAGCAACTAAAACACAAATTTGATTTTCGGATACTATTAACTATATACCAGGGATTAATCGCCAAATACTGCCAAGGATGAAACGATGTACTCAGTACAAATACTGAGTTTATGGCAAATGTTAATATTTCTTAATAATCGTACAGCAATGCTATGTAAGGATAACACCTTTGTTAGAATTTATGCAAGAAAGTTTTTAGGAGATCCCTGTCACTGGTTTATCATAGTTGTCCACACAGTTCAAAACCTCATGTTGGCATTAATTTGATGAAATAAGGAAATTAGGTTGCATTTCATCATCGGAATTAATTTTTTTTATAGATTGCGTTTTAAACTAAATTTTGAAGTGTATTAAAATTACAAAAAATTACACGGAAATGAAATAGCTATGATTAAAAGTTAGCTCTTTTGAGTTTTAAGGTGGTATAAAAGTAATTTTTGAGAGATAATATATTTAGAGCTGAAAAGTAGTAAAAAAGTGTTTAGGTTTTAGTTAATTTATATTTAAATTAACTTTTAGCCTTAGATTTAGGAAATCTATTAAGAATATTATATATTTACTAGCCCAATTTGGGACCAGCTTTTCTTCACCCGTATTAACCTCTTCTGTTACAATAATGTTAATTACAATACTTTGTTATTGATCAATTGCTCATTGATTAATTATATTCGTCATGAGCTTTTAATAATCCATTGACAGGGATCCTGCAGATAGTTTTTACTGCATGATCATTACGCAATTGATCACTTAGGTTTTTACTTGAGATATAAATATGGGTAACTAAGAACTTCATATTTATTCTACGTTAGTAAAATGTATTTTGGAAATCGATTATGAGTTTAAATATTTATGAACTTGCTCTTGTCTTGAAAACATGTCTACCAAATTTCATAAAAAATCAAAGAAAAACTATAGATTTATATAAAAGATAAACATTCATTCATCTTTATACATATTTATATCTATATCTATCTATCTATATTTTTATATTATATAAAAATAATAATCAGATTTCAAGATATGGAGCTTTAAAAGTATTACATATTTCCTCTACTCTCTTGGGGCAAGTAGAAATAAACAATAATTTTTTTAAATTTTTTTTCAGTGCTTTTTTTTTTCGCGTAAATCACCAGATGGAGTCTGAAACAATCATAAGAAAGAATTAGCAATTTTTTGCGTCTTTTATTTCGAATACAGTGTACCGAAAAACGTAAAATATTTTCAAATTTCTACTTGTTGGAGAAAGAAGCTGCGCCATAAATTGCAATTTGTATTGAAAATAAGCCAAGAAATCAGCTTACTTAAATGAAATAGGCCTTCTGTTATCTTCTTCTATTATCTGCCATTTAGTGTCAAGTTTACTTTAGTTTAGTTACATTAACGTCCTGGTTAAAGCAACACGAAGGCTATTTTGGGACTGACCTCGTAATTTTGAACCACGGTCAGATGACAAGGACGACACCTGAAGTGGCACCCCCCTCTCCACACCACACCAGCGGGAGGACGTTTGGTCTGACAGATTTAATGTGCAAGAGACCCCCTCACACGACGTATCTTCAGTAGAATGAGGTCCCGAACCTGAAACCCTCTGGTTCCGAAGCCGAGACCTTACCACCAGGTCTGTAGTAATTGGGGAGTTCCACTACATGTACTATAAAAAACAATTACGAAATTGTGTTCCAAATTTCATTTCTCTAAGTTAATGTATTTTTGACTTATCGCTTTTGTGTGTACTGAATACATCGACACATTCTTCTCCTGATGTAAGTCAACATTTTATAGGTATTTACATTTTAGATGTTAAAATCCTGCATCAAATGTTATACATTGTATAATTATCTTATTAATTTGCATTTAAACAAATAGATAAGCAAATTTCTTGCAAATGAATTTTAACAAAATATGATAGGAATCTACAAATTTGGCGCACAAATCAATATACTTAATTTCGTCGGACTTGTTCAAATTATTTTTTAGCATGCTCTCTGAGGGACAGACAAATATAATTCTAAAAACGAAATTTTAGGCACTCTCTAAAATGTGCAGATTCATCAAAATTTCAATTTCAATTTTTTTAAACCTTTACTATACTTTTTTGTGTAAGAAAAAATAAATAAAATAATAAATAAATAAGCAAAATATAAATAAATAAATAAATAAAAATGATCGGGGATAATTTTTAAAATAAAACTTATAGAAACCGATGAACGAATGTATCTGCGTAGGTTTTGAATGAAATCTTTCTTTAATAAATTATGGTCATGTCTGACAGGAATGTTTTTTTTATATCACCGAGTTGATCAAGGCTTCTGATCCAGTTTTATGAAACTGAATATTACTCTTATGAAAATGCATTTAAAATCTGGAATTTCTAGAAACTTTTTTGATGAATTGGTCTTAGACATACTGAGAATTGGGTTCGAATTTAATAAACAACTTGATTAACCCATTACAAGTGGTATACTCATGTGCTCCCGAACATTCTATAGCTAGCATTATACCCTTAAGATATTCTACATATCTCCACGATATTGTTCGATATTTTAAATACCCACCAATATCATGAAGATATCCTTACAATGTTGTGGGATCTTAATCTTAAAATGGATTGTTCAAATTGGATGCTTATTGATTTGAAATATCACTAAGCAAAACATCGATTCTCCTATGCATCATTCGAATATGAAATATTACAGTGGCTATCGGCCATTTTTGAACAGTAGTAGCTAACTATTCGTTTGTCTCATTATGCGACTACGCGGCATGAGATATTTTGCTATTTTTAATCTGGTAAGTAAACATTTCATATTTTACTTTGCTCTTTAGGTTTCTATTAGTATACTTCTTAATCATATTCCATTAGAGACGATTTTTTTAAAAATGCTTATCATTTGTGAGATTATAAGCATTTGAAAGCCTGCAAATTCCCAACATCTGCAATTGATTCTGCATTTCACATTAATATAACTAAATATTTAAATTAATACTTTGAACATTTTTTGTAAATTAAGCCAAAAAAGAAAAGCATATATTCATAATTTGAAATGCAATGGCATATTTTTGATACTGTAAGACGTTTTTTTTTTGTACTACATATTTATTTTTATTGTTGTCAGATTGTAATTTTGTTATTTTGTTCTGTTAACACACATTTCAGAAAATAAAATTCTTTAGCTGGAACTAAATACTTTTGTATATTTAAGCAAAAAAAAAAAAAGTACATATGTATATTTAGAAAGTCAATGGCATATTTTTGATATTTCAAAATGTTTTTAGTATATGATTTAATTTTTATTTCATTGCCGTTAAATTATATTTTTTTGTTTTGTCTTGTTAACGTATCTTTCAGAAAGCGAAATTCCTTTGATGAAGCAAGGAAAGCTATTATTTTTCAATTTTAAAGAATTATAAAATGTGAACTGCATAGAAAGAGTTACTGCATTTTTGAGAATTTTCTATGCTTAGTCCATGAACTATTCATTCCCATAATTTTTTTATGTAGTTTTTTTTCATAATGCTGACAGCTGAGTATTCAGATACAAAATTGATTCCATTTTCGAATATTTTTTTCTCTATTAACACTGGAACTACCTATGTTACATACATACCTAATTTTACCATATCAATCAAATTGACAGGTTTTTGATCAACATGGCCTTTATTATGTTTTGGCTTTGTTTATATGTATAAGAATATAATTTATCAAAAATAACTTTTAATATAATAATTTATTAATTATTAATTAAAAAAATCTCAAGAAAACAGTTTGTATTTGCATTTATAGGATAGTTAGAGCTTTTAGTTCTGAACTGAATCATAATAGGAAATAAAAAAGATCACATTGTAACGTCTGCCAAACAATTTGAATCAATATGAAAAATGTAAGTCGAATTTTTTCAGGAAATGTCTGAAAGCTCTGCATAAATGAATGTAAATGCGTATTGATGTCCCTCATTGAAAAGGTGAAAAAGAAAATATATTGAAATGCTAAAACCGTCATTTTGATAGGTTTTGTTATAAATAGGTATAAGTCATACTGATTATAGAATTTAAGATGGTTGAGGGAAATTGATTAGTAATATATAATTATTTTTATATTTCATTTAAAATTATCACAAAAATTCTAGAACAATACATAAATTATATTGTTACGAATTTCCTATCTTTCTTACTATCCTAATCCGTCGGGCTCGTTTACTTGTTTAATGGGGTGTATGGTGTGAAATGAACAACACACAATGGTCAGTCCTTTAGTAGAAGACACAATACAGGCGACGTTTATTTTCAGGACAAAGACAGGGCAGTATTACGAAGATAAATATTTATAACACAATAACAATGTATAGAAGACAACAATATACAGCCGAAACGAATACACAGGACAGCACAGAGCAATACTCTACTACAGGCCACAATAACAACAGTAGTCCACACGTAAAAATTCCTGAGTGACAACGTCCAAAGCTCACAAAGAGGCCAGACAGGATTCAGTAGGAGAGGGAATCTTTGAGGGATTCTGTCTACGCTCTCATGGGTATCTCCAAACGGCTGAAACTACTCTTCAGTCTCTTCTCGCTGTCGACTCTCTACTTCCCACAACCGAACAACTTCTTAGTTCAGAACTGCTCCGTACACGACACAGGCTTTGACAGAATATAGAACACACAGCAGTTCAGCACTCCATCGTTGCTTCGATATTTTCTCGGCGACTCCTCCGCTCAGGACTTCTTCTCAACACCTCTTCGGCTCAGGTCCACCACACTAGACTGCTGCAGATTCGGATTGCTGATTTTATATAGCAGCGGGATTCAGGGCTAAAACCTCCTGGACTAATCAGGATCATTCTGGACGTATCTTGGCTCTTAATGGGCTGATCGGAAGAATTCTCGATGTTTCATGTATTGTCCATTTTGTCGCCAAAATCATCGCCAAGCTCTGGTATCTCTGATGTGACACCCGGGTACCGTTCAATACAGATGACTGTAAATCAGTCTTCTTTGCGATGACATTATTAGCGTGGGAAAGCAAAATTACAGATTCGTAACAATATTAGATTTTTAAAGCATGAAATTAGATAAACGTCAAAAGGAGGTCTTGGTAGTTTTCTGGTGTTAATCTTTTGCTATCCAAAGTTGAATCTGACTCTTCATTCTGGAGGACGTACCGTTTTAACATCCTTGTTTAATAATAACTGGTGTTGGAAAGTTATATAAAAGCAAAAACTCTCACATTAATTTTTAGAATTCTAATAAATTTATTTTTCATTTTGTTTTCCTTCCCAGCTTCCTAAGAATTAAAGAATTCTTACATTAACATATATATAATTATGTATCTTATCAGTTTTTTGACTGTAAAAGGTTAATAATTAATACTGGTAAGAAAATGTATTTATTATTAACTTTTTATTTCCAGTAAATTTATTAATGGTTTGCAAATTTAAAAACTTGCAACGAATATCCGCTTTTATTTGCTATTTTTCTTATCAAAACTTTCGAGACTACTTTATTGTTTTGGGTTCGAATTGGAGGATTTCAGGTTCGAAACCTTTTTCCTCTGAAGAATAGCACTGTAAGCTGGTCTATTGTACGTTAACACCTTCAATACTACCAACGAAATGTCCCGTTTTTCAAATACTTTCACTTACATGCTTCTGTAGGCTAAAGAAGACTGATAGATATGTCTTAAAAAGTTCAACCTACCTAAACTGGCATAACTGGCCTTGACGGATTGAATATTTTCAATCCGTCAAGGCCAAACGTCCTCCCTCTGGTGTGGTGGAGAATTTTGGGGAAGGAAGGCTAGCTCAGGTGTAGTCTTCGTGAACTGATCGTGGTTCCAAATAATATGCCCCAAAATAGCCCTAGTATCGTTTTGAAATGGGATATTAATAAAACTGAAAGGAACTTATCGATACTTATTACTCACCATTAAAAGTATCTACTACAATAATGCAGAGCAGGAAAAAACTTTTTATTTGCATTTTTCCCCTTTTTTTTCTTTTCATAAGCCTTATTTTCAATTTATTTCGGCACAGCAGGTTAAACCGCCAAATATCAGTATTTCATCGCTTCCCGCTCCGATTTTATTTGCTAGCTTCCTTCCGAGCCATGGTCATTTTCAGCTTAGAACCCCCCAGGGCTCGACTTTATCCAGGGGGTGTTTCTGGAGGATTTGGGGCTTGGTCATCACTTACACTCGGAGTTATCAGCACCTTTCCCGAGTAGAGAAGGTGGTTTTCTCTCTTTTTTTCCCCCGTTTGTTGCTCAGCACGCTAGAAGGAAGAGATTCCGAAAGGATTGGGTGGTTTCTGGGAGTTTTTATCAACTGGATATTTCTTTCTTTTCCCATCTGGGCTTCGAACATTTTTATGGAATACAATGGCGAGATATAAATAATTGGTCTCCTATAGTTAATAGGTTTTTTAAGTCTATGGATGGCTATCAATCTTCACAAAATGCAACTTTTCACTTGAGATTTATGTATGCAAGTAAGAATTTAATATTAATGCCACGTTATTGAAATGGATTTAGGAAATCTATTAAGAATATTATATACTTACTTGCCCAATTCGGGACCAGCTTTTCTTCCCCCATATTAACTTCTTCGGTTACAATAACGTTAATCACAATATTTTGTTAATGATCAATTGCTCATTGATGAATTATATTCGTTATGAGCTTTCAATGATCCATTGCTCAGGTATCCTGCAGATAGTTTTTACTGCATGACCATTACGCAATTGATCACTTAGGTTTTTATTTGGGATATAAATATGGGTAACTAAGAACTTCATATTTATTCTACCTTTGTAAAATGGATTTCGGAAATCGATTATGAGTTTAAATATTTACTTGCCCGATTTGACGACCAATAAAAAATATTAATCTTTTCGGTTATAATTAAGAGATAAACTATTCATGAGCTATGAATGACACCAAATGCTCTGTGGCGATTATATTTGCCATGAACTTTTAACGATCAGTTGAATAGAGATGCAGATTTTTACTTGTGATTTAAATATGAACAACTAAGAACATATTATTAATGCCACGTCTGTGAAATTTATTTAAGATTTAAATATTTATAGACCCAATTTAGTGATCAGTTGTTGTTGATGATGATTCCGTGTTATCACTGTAAGGGGATACAGTAGCTTTTGAGGGAAAAGACCCCTAAGCACCCGAGGTAAGAAGTCTCATTTCTAGCTCATATAAAAAAGACCTTCATACACTCACTTGCACAACCCCTTTTTGCAGGAGTGTCTTTCACGCACCTCACTGACCGAACACAGATGAAGAACAACCATACCTGAACCAGGACTCGAACTCCGGACGCCCAGATCGTTAAGAAAACGAGCTACCCTCTAGGCTTGGACCCCGGCGTGATCAGCTGATAGCCAACAATATTAACTTTTTCCGTTACAATTACGATTTAATGCTTTTAATGAGCAAATGTGCAGCGACGATTATATTTGTCATGATATTTTAATGATTAATTGCGCATTGATGCAAGTTTTTACTTGAGATTTACATATCATTTTAAGAACGTAATATTTAATATTTATTCCAAGTTAATGAAATTGATTTCTGAAATCAATTAAGAATTTATATATTCACTAGCCTAATTCTGTGATCAGCTGCTAATCAGCAATATAGATCCTGTTCATTATCATTACGAACTAAACTCATCATGAGCTTTCGATAACTGATGTGCAGTGGCGATCATATTCATCATGAGCTTTTAATGATGAGCTATTCTCGCCACTCAACTCGTCAACACTTTGCACTCGAATTGTTTTTTTCCTCACTCACCATTCAAGGCGATGCATCATTTTGTCATTTTATTTATTTTTTAAATTTCGATTTTTAAAAAATACCTAAAGAATGGCAAAATTAATATCATTTTTTTCAGTAAAATTCAACTTAAAACTATAATAACAATTTTTTTCATAGCAATAAGCAAATCCTAGTATTAGCTGAATAATTTTGCATCTAGTTGGTTTTTCGAATGCAAAGGGTTAAAAGTTTGCATGACATGTTTAAACGGGCATAAAATTGGTGTAACATGGAAAAATTAAGGAAAAAGCACGTTTTTTAACACTATATTATGCAGTTAATGGTGCATTATGGCAAAATATTTCAAAATTAAATCGAAATGCGAAGATTGAATAGATAGTATAACTTATTTATGTCAACAACCTTTGATGAATTTCATCTTATTACTACAGAAGAAAATATTATTTTAAATTAAATGAAAAATTCACATTTATTATTCTGTTTGGCTAGCAACATTCTACATATAGTCAAAATCGGTGGAGTTGTTAAGGCTTGAGGTTTTGCTACATTTTACTTTGTGAAATTTGTCAAAAGTTTTAGGACAATGATGAAGGAGGGTGACGTCCTTTGGTTGATTAGTTGCTTAAGAACTTTTTCATGTGAAATAAAATGTTTCAGAATCGCAACAGTTTTTGTGACAGCTGAGTTCTCTTCAAGATTTTCTTGTAAGTAACACAGAGAGAAATAGTGTTTTTTAAAATCTCTCTCAAAGATCAAAAATGGTTGAGGGTAGGTAACCATTGATGACATATATGGCATAATTTTATATCTGGGCAAAAATTGGCAAAAAGGGATCGGGTTGGAGGCGGATTGGGTTTTTGTTTTTCTTTCATATATATTGTATTTAACTCTTTACCTAATGGTTGTCAAATTCTTTTGAATACGGCGTGATACTATCATGCTTTGGGTCATTTTTATATCATCTATATGAGCCATATTAGGTCATTTATTTATCATTTAGGCGAATACTAGTGGGGATTTATTTATTATTTCATTATTGCTGCTAATTTATTTATCATCTAGGGGTAATACTACTGAACATTTATTACTTTATCATTATGGACCATTCATTTTTTACCAAAGCGAATACTACTGATAATTTATTTACTACTTTATTATTGCTACTCATTTACACTTAAACTAGTACTATTAGATCAGTTATTTATTTGCCACTTTATTTATTTTGCTCTTTAATTACTTGAGATGGGTTGCATTACCCTGAGTGTGAATCGTCATTTAAAAAATCAATCATTATAATACCATTTGAAATTGTAGCAGCATTGTTAAAGTAGGAATTTTTGTCTTTTTTCGACCAATAAAAGAAGTGCTTAATAAAACCTTTTTTCAACGAATCTCTTTTAAAAATCGAATTTCTTTTGAAAAATGTTGAAATATCGATAGGAAAGTTTTAATAATTATTCCTTTGTATATAATATTAGCTTAATTAAAATGGATTTCTAAATTAATTTTCGCTTAAAAATATTCGCCAAACTTCACATAATTGATCCTTGATATTAAGAGTGAATACAAATGTTGGATCTGTTACGGCCAAAGCCCGAAGTTCTGACAGTTTCCGAATTGGCTGGCCAAATCGCACATTGTCCGGGGCGTGTGGCCAATGTCTGATGGACTGGAAATGAATAGCGTATATGCGACTATAGCCGGCCACTTCCCGAAGTACCAGGAACCCACTGGTCAATGGGCGAAATGGCCGAACTTCGGACTTTGGCCGTAACAATGATATTAATAATTTTTTGTAATAAATTAATTCAGTAGATAGTGTGATTATCTTTTTGTTTGTTTGTTTTCTACAAGGGAGAGGAAAGTTTCATGAGAGACCAGGCGGTTTCAGGTACTGTGAGATCCTTACTCACTAAAACTTCTCCCTTTAGAGAAAGCCCACCTTGGGCTACCATACCACCTTGGCCTTTGTTTCGAAGGACGGTGCTAGGAGCATAAGAGAGACGGGCACACTTTTGGTGTTTGTATACCGTAATGCTAATTATAATTAGCATTACGGTATACATTAGCATTTCTAATTATCATCAGCATTACGGTATACAAACACCACAAATTTGCTCGAGACCTTTTTCTTCTGACTTTGGCTGATCACCCCATGTCAATTCGTGTACTGGCTGGCCAAACCCCGAAAGCAAAGGAAATATAGGATATTAGCCGGTCATTGTGAGTCAATATTGGCTGTTTCGCGATTTGGCCGGCCAATTTGAGAACTGGCAGACTTCGGGTTTTGACCGTAACAGATACAATTTAAAGAAATCTTATTTTCAAACTTACTGCACATATCACAATAAGAGATACATGAATTTAGATAGAAATGTATCAAGTTTTTTTTTCTGTTACAAATGTCCGATGTGTGACCCTCTTGTTACGCGCCGTACGGACACTCTGTAATGCAGTTCCTTGCAAACACTTTGCCCATCACTCTTTCAATAGTTAAGAACGCTACACAAAAGCGTTCCCTTAAGTACTGGCAATGTTTTTGGCATTGGTGGTTCATAATCACTGTCTTGTCATTGATTTCTTTTTGTGTGGTCCTGTCAAAGATAACAGACAAACAAAAAATGGTTCAAAAGTGTTTGGAACGAACTGGATTACAGATTGGATTTGTGCTGTGTAACAAGAGTCACCAACGGACATTTGTAACTGGGAAAAAACCCCGGTATATTTCTCTTTAAATTCATGTTTCGCTTATTGTAATATGTGCAGTAGTTTTGAAAATAGTTAAAGAAAATTAGTTCCACCATTTGTACTCTCCCTGTATTATCACATGTTATAATTTACTTGCTGCTACCCTTGCGCTGCTCCATCAGAAGAAATAATCTTGGATTTGAAAAAGTCATCTTGTTTAATTAGGAATGAAATTTATTTTTTTGTCGGCAATCAATACATTAATTGAAATTTAAGGATATATAAAAAGAAGGGGAAATAGTATTTATTCTGTTTTTATTATTCTATTCTACAAACAAATATTTATTTTTATGTATTAGATTTGTGCCCCTTGTGCTTGGTGTTCTTTCAGAATGCTAATGAAAGAAACCATTTATTCTATCTCGTGATTCGTTTAATATTTGATCATTATTCTCAAGTTTAATGTTAGAAAATGTGATTAAAATATTTTCTTTTAAAATTCATGTAGGAATTGGGTGGGACAGAATGCCCATCCAACCACATTTAGTTCAGTGTCTAGGGTCACTGAATGAAGAAAAAGAAGCTTTTGAATATGTAAGAAATTTATTTACAGTAAAGAAAAAGAAATTTACAATTACGACAGGATTATTTACAATAGAGAAAAGAAAAGGTATCACCCATAGATGCCACCAAGAGTAGTCAACAATTGTTTCATGGCGAAACTACGTTACGTTTTTACAAGAGTCATGATCGAAACGACACGACCCTCTCTGGTCCCCGTCCGGCGAGCGAATGCGCAGTTCACCTTTTTCCCAAATTCTGTCGTCACACGTCTTGGGTTGAGGTTCAGCGATATTTGTGATACCCGTGGCGACATCTATTGCAACAAATTTGAACTAAATATTTAACAGCAATGGCCGTTGATTAAATCTCTACATTCATTAAACATAGAAAATATATTTATACCATAAAATCTTTAGTATAGTTGAAAAGACTATTTTTTTGAAAACTAAGATGGTGCAAAATTATTTGTAATCTAATATTTTCGGAAATTACTACAAAAAACGCTAAAACTTTATAAATGTTTAGTTAAAATTGCAAACTTATAAGATTGGTTCCTCTAAAACTTTCTTGCACACTATAATAAAACTATTACTCCAGAGAAAGATTTGCATTCCCTTTACGTACAATAGCTATGAAATATTAACGTTTAGCTTGAATTTAGCATCTTTACTGAATCAGTTGAGTCCCCTTGGCTAGTTATTTGGTGATTAATCCATGGTTAAAAGAGGCTATGAACAGAACAGAAAATATTTTTTTATATTTTAGATGATTGTGTTATACCTATAATCTTCGTGCAAGTGCAAGCAATATGTTATCAAAGTTTTATTGGAATCAGATGAGCTGTACTGCAGCGCATAAGAGACATACAGACAAACATTCATTTTTATTTATATAGATTTGTATGGCTTCATAATATCTATATTTTGTAATTTAAGATTAATAGCCTTTTATTTAAACTTTAAAATCAATGATAAAACTTCCATCCCCCCATCTCCCTTCTACTCTTATCTGATAACAGTTAAAGCTGTAAACTTAGACAAGTGTCCTGGATAGTCATTTTAGAATATTAGAAGAAAGTTACTTTATTTATTTTTTTCGTAGAAAAAAGAGCGATTCGACTAGACTATTACATGAGCATCGAAATTTGAAGTTTAGAAACTATTTTGCCAAAGAAGCCATCAAAATTAAATTACATGCTGAATATTCGATTGAAATTTTACGTAATATATTTCAAGTGAACCAAATGAATGCAAATGAGGTTTTAAAAAATAAAATTATTAAAATAGTTATTACATAAAGGAGCTTACCACACAAATCTTAAAATTAACTATAATCTTTGAAAGCATTCATTCGAATTGCAAAACAGATCTTAAAGAAAATCCAGAATATTAGCGAACTTCCGAGAAAAACGAATTAAAATTTAGGGCGATCAAATTCCTGCATTAGACAGACAGAATAGTGTTTGAATCGTATAATTTCTCAGAATCCGTATGAATGCATTATTTCTCCTTTTGAAATAAGGATTCTCATTTTAAAGCGGAATTTCGATATACATAAATTTGTTTTGGAGTTGCATCGAAACATTATGAAAAGATCTATATTGAGCGAATTTAAGGTTTTATGATGAAATTTTACGACATATATATAAAGTTTAGTTCTTAAGTTTTTATATTAGGATAATTGCTAAATTTAAAGCATAAAGAATATAATGTGTCTATTAGGATGAAGCCCTATGGGTACGAATTAATTCAATTTATTTTTTAATTATTTTTCTTGATTTATAAACTTAACACGTTCACAGCCACTACCCACGCCTGATATCAGGGCCATCTATCTAATTAGATGACCTCTTCTTTGCTATCTTTTAACTGTAGTAGAGAAGGTGTCATCTAATAACACAGATATTTTGGTACAATTACATATTATTTGAAACGCACAGGTGCATCAGTAGCAGCGAATGTGTTAACTGTAGTTATTAAAGAAGTTTTGAAAAATCCGAGGAGATATAAACATTTACATTCGTTTTGATTTACATAATATACTTGATGTATTATTGAATTTTAGCTTTTGAAGTGTACATATAATAAAGAGAGTATTTGCTCGATTTTGATATTTATATATAGAACCACTACTTTATTTTTCTTTTAGACTTATCTCTAAATTGATTTCGATAATTTTTCGACACATACATAACTAGGCAACTGTAATTTCTACTATTATATTTCTTTCTGAAAATATTAATATATTAGTGGAGATTTGAAACTGGTTCTCATCTGAAGACCAAGTGAGAAATATTTGTTGCCATCTCGCAAAATTTAGCAATAAAAAATACTCAAAAGCTTCTGTTCTAGTAAATAATATTGAAATACATTTTTTTTTTCGAATTTTTCGAAGCGTCCATGATATTATGTTTCAGTCTCAAATACTGAGATTAAAAAAGGAATTTTTAATCAATTATTAACTGTGTTTTAAAAGCAGATGTGGAACTTCAACCAACATGATTCGTTGGCTGCTATAAATCACACAATCTAATTGATCTAGAATTCTACTAAATGTAATAGACATGGAGTTATAAAGTTAAATATCAAGTAAGAATCCCAGACGAGTCACTTAGTTGTTCGTGGGTAATCAAGCAAGAGGGACTTTATATCTGATATGTCTTTTTTCCATTTATTACACCCAAAACAGCTACTGATCAAGTATGTAATGCAGGGGTATAATACTAACACACACACACACACACACACACACACACACACACACACACACACA
>JAPMOQ010046923.1:400897-508178 GCA_026543055.1 Argiope trifasciata
ACACACACACACACACACACACACACACACACACACACACACACACAGGCAACAGTAGACACGTCTTTTTTGCGAGGTAGAAACAAGCATTAGGGCAGAAAAAAGTTATTGCCGTATCAAGATTTAAGATCTTGCCCTGGCACTGCGACAGCAGCTAGTGTTCGCACTTTTATTGCATGTGCATCAAGTTCCATTGTAACTGAAAAATTATTTTGGAGCAGATTTACTAATTTTGAATTGATGAAGAAAACTTCTGAATGCCCAGAAATGTTTTCCTTTCGAAACTTCTGCCAGGCCATGGTGGGCAAGCTATTGATAGTGAGGTCTCGGCTACGGAACTGAAAAGTTTCAGGTTCGAAACCCGGCGAAAAACCTTCCTGTAAGGGAGTCCAAATGTTCTGCCATTGGTGTGGAAGTTTAGAAATTTTACTGAAATGCATACCTGATTTTTTTAAAGAAAATTTTTTAAACTATTTATTTTATGAGCATTGGATTTTCATAATAAAGGATTCATCATCTAAAAAATGAAGTACTTGAAAATGGATACTAATTTTTAGCCTAATTTGGCACACTCTGTAAAAAGTTCACATATCATGCATCTTTTGCTTTTATAAATTTGGTTTAAAACGCAAAAAACTAAAATAATTTTCTGACTTTGTAGTTCAGTAGCATTGAACTACAAAAGTTTGCTACTATCTATTGAATTACAAAAGTTTCATTCTTCGAACTGGTTCATAGAATTTTATTGACCTTTCGGAAAGAAATCAACAGTATAGCGAAGTAAATGACTCCAAGAATATACACTGATGGAAAAAAAATCCCTACACTAAGAAGGAGCTGGGCTGGATAAACGAAATTGGGTAGGCGTGTTTATACATCTGAAAGATGACGTCGATTCAAATTTTGAGCTACGCGCGTAAGTGTGGTGCTAGTAGCGACACTATGAACATGCAAATGAGGTTTGCTTTAAATAAGCGCTGTAAGGCTCGTGATCGTTATTTACAGTTGAGATTTGACGTAGTGGGTTAATGTTAGTCAAGGATGTCTCTGAGAAGACGAAGAAGCCATTATCAACAGCTCACTGCGTTTGAAAGAGGTCGTGTTGTAGGGCTACGAGAAGATGGGTTTTCTTTCCGCGATATTGCTGAAAGACTTGGCAGGAATGTATCCACTGTGCATGAGTATTAGCGGCAGTGGTCAAGGGAAGGTACTGCCTCAAGAAGACCAGGTTCCGAGCGGCCAGGTGGTATTACTGAGAGGGAAGACCATCGTATTCGGCTGTGGCTAATCGTACTGCGTCTGCAGCTGAAATTCGAGCTGCAGTTGGCACCATAGTGACACAACGAACTGTTACAAATCGTTTACTTCAAGGAAAACTCCGAGCCAGATGCCCTGTACAGTGCATTTCACTGACTCCAAACCACTGCCATTTGCGACGTGAGTGGTGTCAAGCTAGAGCTCATTGGAGGACAGAGTGGAGATCTGTTGTGTTTTCTGATAAAAGCCGGTTCTGCCTTGGTCGCATTGATAGCCGTTTGTTGGTTAGAAAGAGGCCAGGTGAACGTCTGCTAGTGACCTGTCTGCGGGCTAGACACACAGGGCCTACTCCTGGAGTTATGGTTTGGAGAGCAATTTCGTATGACAGCAGGAGCACTCTCATGGTTATCCCACACACCCTGACTGCAAATTTGTACGTCAGTCTAGTGATACAACCTGTTGTGCTGCCATTCATGAACAGCATTCAAGGGGGTGACAGGATAACGCTCGCCCTCATACCGCTGTTGTAACCCAACATGCTCTGCAGAGTGTCGACATGTTGCCTTGGCCTGCTAGATCACCAGATCTTTCTCCAATCGAGCACGTATGGGACATCATTGGACGACAACTACAGCTTCATCCACAACCAGCATTAACCGTCCATGCATTGACCGCCCAAGTGCAACAGGCATGGAACTCCATCCCCCAAACTGATATCCGACACCTGTACGACACAATGCATGCACGTTTGCATGCTTGCATTCAAAATTCTGGCGGTTACACCGGTTACTAATGTACCAACATCCTAATGGCTCTACTCCCCAATGGCTCTACCTGTGATCTTGAAACTTTAATCAATTAAATATGTTACCTAGACAAATGTATTTCCAAATATTCATTTCTGTACAATAATTTTTTCTTGGTGCTGGGATTTTTTTTCCATCAGTGTATATGAAAAATTGTCAAGCGCCTATCAAGTTCACGTTGAATAATGGAAAACGGAGTTTTATTCCACGAGAAAGACAAAAAATATATAGCAAAACGCAACCGAGACAAACATCAATACTTATACTCATAATGCTTATAGATCGAAAGTCGTTAGAGTACAGTAATTACTCTCAAATTGCATAGCTAGATTTAATACTCCATGACCAACACTCCGGATAGAGAGTCCACTGAATAGCTCTACTTTCTCGCCTTTACATGCATTTTTCGACAAAATATGCAATTTTTCCTAAGAATCTTGGTTTCTGATAAAGTCAAGATTTTTGCATTTTCTAAAGGTTTTTATTTTAATTCTTCAAACTGCTAAAGGGTCCCTGCCAAATGGTGCCAATATTCTTTATTAAGAATCATTGTAAATCTCTTTTCAACCATGACAATCACTTGAGAGGAAAACTGCTTTACAGATTCATAAAAGAATGTTTTTTTTGACTTATCATTATAGTTGGATTATAGATTCAACGATTAAAGTTCAACGATGCACGAAGTATGATATTATTTTTTCCTTTGTTTGTTGTATCGAATTAAAAAAAATGCCACAAAAAGACCAGGTGCTGTATTTATGGAACCCTCCAAGATAAGATAGACTTCAATAATTGAATAATGTATTTTATAAAAGAAACATATTACATTTTACATAAACCTTTTTATTTTTTCTTAAATAAACAATCAATTTTAACAACAGAAACCGCAAATTTAAGAAAGTTAAAAAAATTATTTATTTCAACTTCGAAAGAGCTGGAGCAATACTAAACGCCCACGTGTAAATAATTACTTTTGAAAGTGCAAATAATTGATAGATTAAGAAACTAAAAACCTATTTCTAGTTACTTCATTATACTTTTATTATATTAAGATAGAATTTTCTACAAAGATCACAGTCATGTGAGTTTTGAGATTAAATTTCGAAAGAGTAAAATGTATTTAAATTTAGCAAATATTTGGAAAATGTTTCAAATAATTTTTTAAAAAGACAAAATAGTGTAGAATTCGCTAATACTTATTTTATTACTTAGCTTTTGTATTACAGAATTTTCTCTTCAAATTACCATACATAGTTATGACTGTTCTTTTATAAGAATCTTAAAATAATTAAATAGGTAATAAAGCGTTAGGGATATTGGATATTAAAATTTGTTTCATTTTGCTGAGTTTCGGCACTGTATCACCTAGTGTTTAAAAGGAGCCGAACGAGTTATTGTCGATTTCTTTAATAGTTGGTATAGTTTTCAATAAAATACAAAAGTATAATTAAGTATGATGTATCGATTATTATCACGTAAACTTAAAAAAATTAAGTTACAATCTAGTTAATTTAGATAGTGTTAAAAGTATTACATGGTCTGAAAACAAGAAAGTGCTGAAGTTAATAACATTTTTTTCCTTGTTGCATTGTCTGATAAACTGAATTAAAAATTGAAATTTGCTATCGCAAATTTCAAGTTACCATGTGAGAACATTCTTTTTAATATCACGAGGTATCAATCCAGTGGACAAAACATTATCTATCACATGATTCATATTTCGTAATCACCAGCATTAAAAAAAAGTGATGGTTTTTGAACAATAAATCGAATTCTAAACTTTTTTCTAGAGGTCAGAATTCCCCCCGCCCTGAAAAATCAATTTAAACCGTTTTTCAAACACCAATTAGGTATCATGCGTTGATATTTCGAAAACAATGTTTTTTACTTTTTCCATATCAAAAAAGTTCGAGCTCGAAAACTTTCTCTAGGTTTTTTTTTTCTTTTTAAGAAAATACAGTTACCAACTACAAAAATTGACGATTAAAAATATTATATATAACTGTCGGCACATCTTACGGTTTCGCATTTATTCCCATTTTCTTCTCTGCTTCTTCGGGTGATAACTTCTTACGATTCTGTCAGGCAGGAGAATCGGGTGCATGGTGGACATTCGAACCAAGTTGTAACTCTTTGCTCATGTTAAGTCGCCAAATGTAATAAACTTTTGAGAGAATCGTCTTCCAATGGCCCTAAAAACGAAAAAATTAATGCCTAAAAAGCAATAAATCACAGATTGTCTGCACGTGTTTTTAAAGGCTTCAAAAGCTTCAAACCAAAACAACACCATGTTCTCACATAATAAAAATAATTGTGCTGTTGCCATCTTGGCATAAAAATAGTTGGAAATAAAAACTCCTGCAGGTGAAATTAATTCGCAAAAAACTTCCTTCAACTCATTTGTCAAATTTTTATTTCCATGAAAAGATACTCATTTGCATTTCCATATCACGTAATGAAAATACGCTATAAACTAATGCGAATTTTAGTTTTTGTTAAAAGAAAAGTTAGCCATTTAGGGAATACAAAGCAAAACCCCACTGAAACCATTTTAAGAGAATTCAACCTTTTTCTTTGCTTATGGTATATTTCAAACGGAATAATTCGCAAGTGTTAATTTAAAAAAACCGAAGAAACTTCGCTTTTCCTTAAAGAAAAAAAAAAACAAAAAAACTGTGGAAGCAATAAAAATATTTTTCTGTTTTCCTTTTCTCTCAAGAGAAAAATGTTTTAATTTCCTGAACGTGGTTCGAGCAAAAAATGATTTCTGAGTGAATCTACTTAACTAAACACGAAAACGTACAGAAAACGCCCCTCTACAATTAAATTATTTTAAAGAGTTGAAGTAGGGGAGGAATTTAAAAACACACACTCTTCAATTCAGAGAATAGCATTGATAAAGTAATAGCAGAAATAGTAATGCAATTTTCATTTTGTTGCTATTGCTTTGTTTAATTTCATGATTTGTTATCTTGAAAATACTTTTATTACTGATGGTAATTTGTAATATTCTTTTAAGAAAAAAATATCTGAAAAGCTCTAATTTAAGCAATTTATAAAGATTTCAGATTATAGATAAACTATTTTCATTAATTTCGCATCTGTTAAAAAATTAAACTTATGGACTGAAGAGTGCACCACAGTTATTATATGCATGAATCTGTAAGAATAAAAATTAAAAGCAAAATAATATATGTTTAAAAAATGGACTTTTGGAATTTTTTAGGGATGTTATTAACTGCATTTGGCTTAATTGCCAAATGAATCGCCAAGGAGAAAACGATAGATTTAGCAATGCTAAATTAACACTAAAGATTTATATTTCATAGCTATTGTTTTCCAATGCTATGCGATACTTTCTTCAATATAACACTTTTATTATAGAGAATGAGAGAAAGTTTTGGGCAGACCCCCACAATGGTTTGTTCTGGGATTGTCTGAAATTTTAGGTATACACTGAAGTGACAAAAGTCATGGGATGACTGTTAATATCGTGTCGGTCCTCCTTTTGCCCGGCGAAGTGCAACAACTCGACGTGTCATGGAGTCCACAAGTCGTTGGAAGTCCTCTGCAGGAATATTGAGCCATGCTGTCTGTATACACGTCCATAATTGTGAAAGTGTGAATGGTGCAGGAGTATGGGCACGAACGGACCTTTCAATGATGTCCCATAAATGCTCGATGGGATTCATATCGGGTGATCTAGGTGGTCAGATCATACGCTGGAATTGTCCGGAATGTTCTTCAAACCAATCGCGAACAGTTCTGGCCCGGTGACATGGCGCATTGTCATCCATAAAAATCCCATCGTTGTGTGGGTACGTGAAGTCCATGAATGGCTGCAAGTGATCTGCAAGCAGCTGAATATAACCATTTCCAGTCAATGATCGGTTCAGTTGCACCAGAGGACTGAGTCCATGCCATGTAAAAACAGCCCACACCATTATGCAGCCACCACCAGCTTGAAAAGCGCCTTGCTGACAGTTTGGGTCCATGGCTTCGTGGGGTCTGCGCCACACTCAAACTCTACCATCAGCTCGTAACAACTGTAATCGTAACTCATCTGACCACTCCACGGTTTTCCACTGGTCTAGGGACCAGTCGATATGCTTACGAGCCCAGGAGAGTCGCTGCAGGCGATGTCGTGCTGTCAGTAAAGGCACTCGAATCGGTCTTCTGCTGTCATAGCCCAAGGAAGACAAATTTCGCCTCACAGTCCTATCGGACACGTCCCTCGTACGTCCCACATCGATTCCTGCATTTATTTGACGAAGTGTTGCGTGTCTATTAACATTGACCATTTTACACAGACGTCGGTGGTCTCGGTCGTTAAGTGCAGGTGGTCGATCACTGCGCTGTCCATGATGGGATGTGATGCCTGAAATTTCATACTTTCGGCACACTCTTGATACTGTGGATCTCGGAATGTTGAATTCACTAACGATAAATGGAATGACCCATGCGTCTCGCTCCAACTAACATTCCACGTTCAAAGTCTGTAAATTCTCGCCGTGCCGCCATAAATCACGAAAAACCTGTTCACATGAATAACTTGAACAAAAATGAAAGCTCTGCAAAACGAACTACGCATTTATAGTTTTTCGCTGCGATTCTACTGCCATCTTTATATTTGCATATTGCTATCCCATGACTTTTGTCACTTCAGTGTATAGACTAAATCCATGGTATTCATCAAAATTGGATGATGTTCAAAAATGTGAATTTGCGTAGTTTTCTTTTACGATGTTAAGTTTGTCATTGTGCCAACAATCATTTTCAGGCAATGCATTGTTGTCTGTGAAGATGAGTATGATGAAAACTTAAAGTTTCTATAAAAAGTTTTCACGCTTTTCCTTTGCTGTGTTGCCATTGATTCTTTATGATGCTTTATTTTCTTACACCACTAAAGCGTGAATTACTATATATAACCACTAGACGCGAATTGTTCCAACGCCATTTATGATTTTTTCAATGCAATTATTAGTTTGCATAGGACAAAAAAACAGTGCTGCCATTAAAAATTTCGAAATTTTTCCATCGTAACTTTTCCATCCATATTGTGTGAGAAAGCTATATTGTTTTAAATCGTCACAGTTTCGGACTCCTACCTTTAAGAAACAATATAAATTTTTTTCTTTCGATTAATTGTGCAGATAAGCGGCCAAGAATTCATGTATTGGAAAAATTTTCAATAACAACCTTGTGTGAAGTTAAAAGAACAATGAATAGTCTCTAGTGAGATTCTATAGCTGAAGTATGAATATATATATATTTAATTAGCTATTTTTTAATCGTTTGATTACTTTTATCAAGAGCTAAGTATTTCATCATAATACACATATTCCTTTCATTCTAAATTAAAATTTAAGGAAATATATATACAACATTGTTCATTAAATAACCATTAAAACGGGTAACATTTTAAATAATTTTATTCAACTCGAGACTTTCATATGTCACGAATCTTCATCACCAGACATAAACTGTCTATAGCAATTATGTTGAATATTTAATATATACTTATTTTTATGAAATCTTTTTAAAAAATATTTCAGTTTACTGCTATTTGTGCTGCATCAAACCAAAGATTAACTAAGCAATACAGGTTCATGTTATATTCATCCAATAAGAATTTAATTTTGTTTAAGAATTCCAAACCATTTTTTAAAGCATTGATTAAACCCGCAAACCTTCATACTACAAGCAACACTCCTTTCCCAAAGATGGACAGTTCTCGCCATTGCGACTTTACAACCTCCTGCCATAATCAAAATTCGTTTTATATCTGTCATTGAAGTCCGAAAAGAGGATAAAGCCATAATACGTAAAATTAAAGCTCCGGCATAAGCCCTGTGCTCCTTAAGAATGCAAGCCCCATGATTAATGTGCCGGATAATGAGTTTTCAGAAGCTGCAGGAGAAAGGCTTTATTAATAATACACGCGCTGTACCTGGCAAGACTTTAGTACACATATTAATCTAAGAAGTGTTTATTGATTATGATTCCATCGCAGAATAAAGGAACAAGCGAAGAAGATGTAACGGTTGTTCTAATTATTTTTTTCTTCGTTTGGAGTGGTTTAAATTTAAGGAAAGTTAGAGGACTTTTATGGTGTAAGTTGTTGCATTAGTTAAGAAGCATGGTTTCAGTTTGAAAGAAAAAATGTAAAACAAGAGTTCAGTTGATTAAAGATGGGTATTGACTGCTATATGTTTTCTTGACTTTGAAATATGTTATTATTCTTAAAATATGTTATTATTAATTAAATTAACTTATTGGTTAAAAAAATCACCGGAAAACAAGGAGAGTAGAAATATAGTTTTCTATTTGATTTATTAGATAAGAAAATAAAGAAAATTTAAATTAGTTTTATTAAGTGATTGGTATTAGATATTTACCTGGCATATTTTTATTACTTAAAAAATCATAAGATAAAAACTTATTTTTAAAAAGTTATTAGAATTTTAATTGGGTAGATTATATTCATGAATATCAATAAAAATTATATATACTATGATAAATCTATTTAAACTTCGCTACATACTGACAGAAGTCCGGTTTGATCAGGGGGCTGGGCATGGTCAACCCAGCTTTTCATCCCTTCTTTGGGGCGATTAACTGAGGACCAAGCATGCTTAGAAACGAAACACTGGGAGTTCCGCGTTAGGCTGACCACCTAACCGGACATATGTCTTGCAGCCCAGGGCTCTCAGTCAAAAAAGCAGAAATGAGTACTATAGGCTCACATGGGCTGTTGTGTCACTAAATTTAGCTTTGCATATTGATTAATTGCAGAATAATATTTTGTACACTAAAAGCTCAATATCTCACTGACTGTCTTGATTTCAGAAGCAATTTGTTCAATTCTAGGGTCAAATAAATCAAGGATAAAAGGCAGAATATATGCGAAATATTTTGTCGCCGTCTAAATGCTAATGTTGCAATTGAAAAAAATGTGGCAAAAATTGCCCATTCTACATCGATTATGAGATCAACCATTTCAGCAAGAATTCCCTTTGACACTAGTTTTAGATCTTTGGTTTTTATTTCCAGATCTGTCAAGAAAATATATTGTATTATTGATACCATAGCAATTTACAATAATGTCAAATGTAAAGATATATATTTCTTGAAACATAAAAAAAGTTAATTAATCATGAATAAGGATATGAGAATCCAAAAGCGGTAATTGCTAGAAATAATGAGATAATGCGGACTTATTTTATGAAATAAAACAAAAGCAGAAGGAAACAAATCATTGTGCGTGTTTATTTTTTGAAACAAAACAAACGAAATAAAGGATGACCTCTAAACCCATCAAAGTATAAGATGCACACACATGTAGACTAAAAAAAATCCTTCGATATACTGAAGTGGCCATCCAACGATATCGTGTTTCTCCTATCGTGTTCCAACCCGTAACTCCTATGTGTATTGTGAGGCAATCCGCAGACTACGCAGGTCTATCATGAACAAAAGATTGGCGCTACTCAAGGAAGATGTGGCTCTGCTTCATGATAACGCGTAGGTCTGGATATGCCATTCCGCAATTTTCATGTGTTTGGTCCCCTGAAAAAACATCTGAAAGGGAAGTGCTTAATTTCGGACGGCGAACTGAAGTACGCTGTGAAGGACTAGTCACGACACAGTCGTATGAATCCTGAGAACAAGGAATCCTTCGGCTCATTGAGCTCTAACCTATGGTGTACAATTTGAATAAAGTCTTCATTTATACCCATTTATACGTTTTTTCTATCTTCTCATTTGAACACCCCTTGTGGGGGTAGTGGTGAGTGGTGGGTCTAATGCCACTTGGTCATACCAAGCCCGAATGAGTGGAGCTCTACCAAATTAAGGCAGAGGAGTGCGACTTTCGTTGTTCACGAGCACCGTTAAGGTGAAAGTACGACTTTGCTCGAACACACACGGCACAACCCTTTTTAGGGGGTGGTCGAACTCATTAATCCCTCCGCAAGTTAGAATTTAGATCCAAATCAGAAGCTGACTCATCCCTGATTCAGTACCCCAGAGGTATAATTTGTTATGGGAATTTGGAGGACTTTGCAGTCACGACATATTTAACGTGCCCCAACTGCCATTAGCCATCATGGCGGTCTTTGGCCGAGACAAAGATGGGACTCATTACCATTCGGTTACAAGACTGACGCTCTACAAACAAGGGTACCGCAGCCCTCACACCCCTTGTAGATAGGATAGTGTAGCTTATGAACAATATAGTAGTAGAATAATGCAGTTTATGAGCAATGTAGTTGTAGAATAATGCAGCTTATGAATAATGTAGAAGTAGGATAATGTAGCTTATGAATAATGTAGTAGTAAAATATTGCCGCTTATGAATAATGTAGTAATTAACGATAGCTATGTAGTTATAATGTAGTGTAATAAATAATATAGCTTGTTTCATAATTTGTTCATACAATCTTTTTTTTAATTTTATATTTGCAATAATTCTAAGGAAAACGAAAAATGTTTTCTGTAAAGTTACAATAGCAACAAAAGGATTAATCTAATCTGACATGTAATTTATTAGGTATTGAGATCAAATGAGACAGAAATTCGTATGTTGGATTTAACAGCACATATAATTTCAGTGCGTATTTGAGTCACGACAATATTTATCTAAGCATACGTTATGTAAAAAGAATATAATTCTGTTGTATGGAATGATAAACTTAGAACAAGTAATCATATAAATTGCATTTTCATCATTTATTAATGGTAAGTGTATTCATAAATTATTGATTCATTAGAAAATGAAAGACATGATTTTATATCCAAAGAGATTCGTTTTTCTTAAATTCATTTGCATTAAAGGAGGAAACAACACTGACTTGTTTACAAAATATAAATCGTTTACAAGAAAGTAATTAGTTGCTTTCATTTTCCTTCGAATAATTCTAAATTTGTGATTATGGTTAGTATAATAATTATCCACAGCATGATTAAATTCAAGGGAAAAAAATTCTGATAACGCACCAAGCAGCAAATCAGAAAATTAAAAATCACACACCATAATTGAATTAAAATCTCTGGAATCCCCAAAATTTATCTTCATTTTATAAAACTTGCGTTAGAACTCCCAAAAATGAGAGCGTAACGATTATTATTTTCCGGCAAAATTCGATAAACACAAACTAAAACATACAAACGCAGCCCGAAGGCAATGTGACTACTTGAATCTTCATTAAAAGTTCTCTGATTTAAAATTATTTCCCCAGCCGAAGTATCTCGAGCCCTGAGGGGCCAAAGAAAGCAAATGAATTTTCGTTCAATTTTTCTTCCAGATCATTCTAGAGATCGGAGCTCTCAGGTAATTTCGATTAACTGCGGTATAGAATGCTTATTAAACTCAAAACCTATCGAGGGGGATCTTCTAAAAAATATAAAAGGCCTTCAAGACCTGCTGCAATGGCAACAGGGATGGAAGGAGGGGGGGGGGTAGATGTTTAATGAGGTCTTCACGCTTGAAGCATCCGGAGTTGCATCATTATGTTAAAACACCGGAGTCTGCTGGGGTATTTAAGCGGTGGAAGTTTATTTTGGTGTCTTTAGTATTTAGCTCTTGTTTATGGCCTAATCTGGAAAATTGTTTTCTGTGAATAATATTAAAAAAATTGTTTTATAGTTTCTAGTTAAGGTTGGTGCTTGTCTGTAGAATGTGCAACATGTGCTTTGTATCTTTTCGATTAATGACGAGGATGGTTAAATGGATGGCACATTGAATCTTGGCCCTGAGGGGTTTCAAGTAATTTATTGAAGAATTTTGAGATGCGAAATAAGAAATCATTTTATTGTTGTTTCGGGATAAATCCCTTAGCGAATATTAAAGTGGATTTTGAAATTGTATTTGGTTTTTAAAAGAAAGTAAACATTGTATTGTAAAACATCTTGATGACATTTAGGTATAAGATATGTTAAGTGATTGATTAATCGAGGAAATATTTTTACATAAAAATGTCTGAATTTTTTAATTAATCATTATTTTTAGTTTAGATAAAAAGATCAATGATATTGATCAATAATATTGAAAAAATATAGTTGAGCCTATGAAATAATACAATTGTATATCAACTGAACACTATAGTGCTCTCTTGTATATCCGGTTTGACATTATCCAGTCTAATTTTCTTTTGCGATAGTTAAATGAAGAAGGCAAGGCTTAGTATCGGCTACATTGCTAAGGCATTAAAAGCGGCGTCTACTACGATCCTCCTACATGTCGTGTGTAAAATACAAGCTGTGACAGGAAAAGAGCAGCATTCTGCTCCTTATTTGTTGTTTCATTAGATGCAATTGTTGCCATTGTTCCTATTACAATTGCACAGTTTTTACAACATTTGTAAATTACACTTGGGACATGATTATTTTTTTAAGTGTACAATTGTAAATGTTTCAAAATTGGTCGTGAACGAAAAAAAGTGGTAATGATTACGGAGAAGTTATGTGCTATTCAACGACTATACTCTAGTGTAACATTAAAAAATGTAACTTTGGAGTTGAGTTGAGAAAAGTACAGTAGGGGATTGGGGGGAGGAACCGAGCAGAGATTGAAAAGTGGTGTGTTGCATTTAAAAACTTTGTCTTCTGATATTGATGGGCAAAGAAATGCGCTTATAGAATTATGGCTTTTTTGTTATCCGGTTGACCCTTTCGTCATATTAGGCCAGAAACTCAAGAGTTTACTGTATATTAATTATACGAACTCAATTTTGCTAATTTGTTAGCAAATTATAGTACACGACTTACGTTAACTTCTTTGTATATGAATATTATAATGAGAAAATACTGTAAATAAAAGTTCAATAGATGAATAAAATTACTCTGTAACCAAAGTACTCAAAAATAATAATTAGTTGCTTCTGAAAAAAAAAGGCATAAGGTATCTGTAATCTGTTAAACTACCTATACAATTATTTGCTACCAAAAGGCTTCATGTTACTAATAATCCACTAAGATAATAAGATAGAGTAAGGGCGATATGGAGTGGAAAGATCGTGTCCAAATGCCATCTAGTGTCAAGGCGATGATAATGAAACGATGACGTGAAAACTAAGCCATCTACGAAGGCAAGGAAATATTTTTCCTGCACTTCAGCCTTTTTAAGAATTAGAACTAAAACTCCTGACTGTATTTAATGTCAACTTGAATAGTTTGTTTCATTGTTAGAAAAAGGGGCCTTGGTATTTATTCATATTAATCTAATAAGTTATTTAGCGTATAAACTCGAATCTATCCAAGCCAAATCTCTAAAATTTAAAAATCTGCTTCGAAATTTTTTGGAGGAGCCGAAGTTGAAGTTTTCAAACGGGATTTTAAAACTCCAATAATTGAGTTTTGCAACATTAAAAAATGGCGCCTTTGAAGTGTAAAAAGCTACAGAATTTAATTTCGTGTCTTCAGTCTCTTTAGATCTTATTTATGATGTATGTAATTTTGGCAAATGTTTGATACCAAATTATTTACAAAAATGCTATAATATTCGAAAATTTGTGGTAACAACGAAACGTGGGCATGGCTTTCGTTTTCTAATTCAATTAAAAATTAAAGATAATCATATAATTTGTTTCATAGAATTTTATTTGTTGAGAGTGTTTGAATTACAGAAATACATTTTTTGGGAGAATTGAAATAAATCAAACTAATTGTTAAATTATACACTTGATTAAATTCTGTGCGTACATACAAAAGTAACATTTTTTTAGAAATGTGAATCGAGATAGTAATTATGAAAACATTAGTTCATAATTCAGTACGATGGAATAAATCATAACATAGAATTTTTTATAGTGATTAGTATGATTAGTTATCGATCGATTCATATTTTGCAATAAAATATATTTATTAAATGCCTTTTTGTATGAAATTTTGAAAGGTTTGATGCAAGGTTTCATCATGTAAGTGTTTTTTTTTCAAGTACGATCATTTACTGAAGACTAGAATTGTTAATTATATGCTATGTCATTAATAAACTGATAGTATGAAAATATTTGAAAGCTAATCAGTAGATTTTGCTATAAAATAATTTTCAATTCAGTTTCTACTGCGTGAAAATTTCGAAATTTAAGAATAAATATTAATTTCAAAAAAGATACGAATTGTTATCAATTAAATATTAAAACCTTGACATATTTGAATACAACAATTCATTCAACAAAAAAGAAACAGTAACTAAACTATGTCAAAACAAGTTATAACATTTAAAACATATTAATCCACGTTGGCTCACAAACTTTTAACAAGTTTTATTGATGATTTAAATTTTTAATCAAAAAGAACTAGTGGAAGTTATTATGTATGTTAACTGTTTTTTTTTCCACCTTATTTTAAAACGAAGAATTATGACAGAAAAATTTATGCAAAAAGTTGTGTCACAACTAATATCAAAATATAAAAGAAGCCTAATTAATTCTGAAATATATTTTCTTACATTCTTTATCGAAAAAAAATTATTTTTAACACAAAACCGTACTATAACACCACAAAAATGATGCATTCAAAGTACTTTTCAATTAGCGAAGAAATTCTTAATGGGGCAGTTTCAATGTGAAAAAAAAGAAAAGAATACATAACTGAAGATTTATATCTTAAATATAATGAAACCATTGAGAAATCCCAATTAATTATTTTCTACAAATGCGTTTCAAAGGTAAAGCCTGTTTGACATTAAAAATCCTTTTCAAAACACATAAAAATGAAAATATTTCTTAATTATGATTTTTACTGTGTTTTGTGCATATTTACTTTGCTTCTTAAACGAATTCAATCGAGGGAATAGAAAAAAAAATTAAGAAAAAAATATTTATCTATCATTTTGATGATATCAAAAGCATCTTTTATTTTTTAAAACTAGAGCGTTTTTTTCGCTTGCTATACTACTTTGAATGCAAAAATATTTCTTAATCATATCCATGAATGAAAATTAATCCAGGGGGGAAATGTGCCATGGATCCATATTTATGTTTCTATTTTTAAGTGGTAATTGTTACGAGAGGGCTTTTGAGCGACTTCCTGCTGTTTCATCACTTTTCTTTTGTTCTTTTGAAAATAGTAGAAGCCGAATAATATTGTATTTATTAATCTCTACTACTAATAAAGAAGAATGTATATTGAAGATATTATATATGTATTGTAGATACAGGGCAGACAATTTGATCTAGTTACCGAATTCAGCATAAATATATATATAATCTCTACTACTAATAAAGAAAAATGTATATCATAGATATTGGTCATTTACAGGACAGACTATTTGATCTAGAGCTACCAAATTTGACACAGATATATATCGGAGGATGAGAATGTGCATATTGGATTGACTTTTATGAAATTTTATTGAAAGATATTCCCAATTTTCTGTGATAATTCAGAAATTATTATTACATTTAATCGATTTTTATAACATTTAATAAAATAAAATAATAATATTTTTAATGATAGCAATGTATCTAGTAAATTTTCTAAAATGTTAAAATTTTTTTGACAATTATTCTGTTCGAATTTGAGCAATAAATTTGTTGTTACTATGGAGTTTGAAATGTTTCGAATTATTTCTGCCAATATTTAGTTAAGTAATTTTCTTCTATTGTTTAAAATTAAAGGTGTACGTCTTTTTCTTTTGGATATGGCAGTTTTACATGAGATATCAGTAAGTGAAATTACATTAAAAAAAAGATAATGCGTAATTACCTGTATTATTACATGCATAAAGATACTAGTATATTATGATATGTGATTTCCTTAGGGAAGGTTCATTGACACAATAAGCAGAACAGAAGTAGGATATTTCTTTTATACTATTCTAATACCTATTACTGTTTGACATTCAAAACACTTTGTTGAGGAAATCAGTAATATCAAATTATGTATAATAGTTTGATATTTTATTGAAATGAAATATAATCTATATATTTAGAGTATTCGCTGAACGCTAAAGGGAAGGATGATAGCTATTCGTATAGCATATTAGTATCTGCCATGCCATAGCTGAGAAAGATGAATAAAAGGAATAAATCTATAAGCTCTATATTTTGACAACTCTATTGCTCCCATCATTAAAAAAAGATGGGACATTGATCTATATTTTAGCAGTGGATTATTAGATGTGATATTAGTTTATCGCATATTTTTCCTCCAAACGTTACTCATGTGCGAGTCAAGTCTACGTGGGTGTCCATTGTGTAGGCAACCTAACATCATTAATCAATACTGATATATTTAAAACATGAAAGTTAAAGATTTGCTTCCTCAACTTCAAGCTTCAGCCCAATTTCGTTTCACCAAATTTTATTTCATATGAAAGCTTATTATCCTTAATAAATCATCAATAGCCACTATATCATGTATTTTGAAAAGTAATCTAAAAACACACACCACTGCGTATTTTGTAGGGACAAAAACATTGACAGAATCCCATAATTGCATTCTATATATCTCTAATTTGTGTTTCCTCTTCAAAATTCGTGATCCCTAGATATGCCACTCTGCCCTTCATCATTTCCCAATTTAAATAATAAGGTCTTAAAATAAAACGTTTTTCAGATTACGAAGCATCAACGATTGGAACGATTTTACTAACTTTTACTAACTAGTCAATTAAATTTGCTATTTTTAATATGTTGCCAATCAATCGGAATTCTCTATCTGCTGCGCATTTTTTAAAAATAAATTTTCATTTTGTCACAATAAGATTTTTTCATCATAATTTACATCTATAAATTAATGCTATTATTATGCTGGCTGAACAGTTAATTGCCGAAAGCGGTTAGTATAAAACAATTATGAGAATCAAAAGCCCAGATTTAAACGCAGATCCGATTTCGTCAATTTTCGGGAAAGCCCATAATTCCTAGATATGCCATCTATGACCACTCTTTTTTTATAACCCCCACTTTCGATTGAAATGTCAAAAAAGGTTTTTCCACTGTACATTCTTTATACAATAAATGAGCCACAGTTACTGAATTGATTTCGCCTGTTTTTATTCCCTACATTGGGCATAACTTCCAACTATCCTATAAGTGGTCATAAATGCCCTTTTCCCTTTTTTTAGGGAAATATATAAAATATATTAGTTTATTACGCATAATTTTAAAGGAAAAATTCTTGACAGAGTCGTTTAGTCTCAAAGCTTGTACCGATTTCGTCCACTTTTATACAATACTAACTGGTACTCGGCGCGTTGCTGCCGCAGAAGAAATAATCTTGGAAATATAGTTTGGAATTTGAAATAGTTATCTTGTTTAATTCAGAATGATAGGAAGAATGATATTTATTTTCTTGTCGGCAGCGAATACATTAATTGAAATTGAAGGATATATAAAGGAGAAGCATAAATAGTATTTATTCTATTTTTGTTCTTCCCTTCTACAAATAAGTATTCATTTTAATGTAATAGATTTGTGTATTCCTTTAGAATTGTAAAGTTTGGTGTTCTGTAAGAATGGCAATGAAAGAAACTATTTATTGTATCTCGTGATTCATTTAATATTCGTTCAGAATTCTCAAATTTAATGTTAGAAAATGCCATTGCAATAATATTTACATCTTAAAATTATCAATATAGTTAAAAAGGTAATTTTTTGAAAACTAAACTGTTGCAAAATAATTCATGCTTTAATATTTTCGGAAGTTACTGCAAAAAAACGTTAAAATTTAATTAAATTTTTAGTTAAAATTTCAAACCTATAGGATTGGTTCCCTAAAACTTTCTCGCACACTATATTACTTCAGAGAAAGACTTGCATTGCAGTTACGTACAATAGCTATGGAATTTTAACTTCTACCTTGAATCTAGCATCTTTACCGAATCTGTTGTGTCTCCTTGACGAGTTATTTGGTGGTTAATCCATGGTTAATAGATGTGGTAAATAGATCTGAAAATATTTTTTTATACTTTAAATCATAGGTTTCCAATGTGGGAGATACCGCCCCCTTGTGGGCGTTTGGAGTTTTCGGGGAGGGGGGGGATAAAAGACCCAGAGTAAATTAGGGGGCATTGATATGGCACCTAGGGACGTTAGAAGATTAGCCAAATATAGTCTACAATGATTTCAAGGAACGATTCCAGGACATTTTAAACATGGGCATACCAGATTGGATTTTGGATCCTTTTTCCAAGGTCAATACAACGTGATTACCTAAGTTAGAAGGAAAACTATTTAGGATTATGGTCGATTGTTCAACGACTTCTGATAGCATTCCCATCTTCATATTTAGTAGAACGTGGATTTAGTGCTGTAGCACCATTGGTAACATAAAAGAGAAATGACTCCATGTTACTGAACGTGGCGACTTACGAATGTTTTTAATGGAAATCGAGCCCGATATTAGCGATCTCCTTAAAATGCCTCGAATTCAACCTTCTCATTAGTTAAGTTGAAAATTCGATGTCTTTGAATTTTAATAAAATTACGTATGCGTTTTGATTGTTCTCTGAAACTGTCAATTTATTTACTTAAAAAGCAATAGTTTATTATGGATTACATCAAAACCTCTGTCTGTCCTTATAACAGGTAAGCTAAAACTTTTTTAAATAAAGAAGAAATTCAGTAGCGTTTCAATTCCAGCAATATTCTGTCCATTAGTAATTTTTTAATTTAATTCTTGTTTTCACCACGCGTTATGTACGCTCTTAGTTCTCTGGAATGGGAGGGGGGTGGTATTGAACTATTCACTAGAAAAAGGGGCACCAGTTCAAAAATGTTTGGGAACCTAAGCTTAAGATGATTGTAATATGCCTAAAAGCCTCATAAGTGCAAGCAATAAATTGTCGGAGTTTTATCAGAATCGGATGAGCGGTGAGGCAGCGTATAAGAGACGTACAAACAAATATTTATTTTTATTTATATAGATGAAAGTTCATATCCTTATCGGACTAGTCTGATTGATTAGTCCTATTTCTCCAACTTAATTTAACTTTATTAATTTCGTCTATTTTTTGCATACCTAATCCATCAGAAGGATGTTAAAGTACAAGTATATCTTTCATAGATTTTTCAATTGTACTAATAAGATAATGCTCATTGTAATTGGTTAAAATAGTTAAATTAATACCATTGATGTCATAACCGAACAGTTGCCACTTCTATGGAATTAAGTCAGATTACGGTGTTAGAGGTTCAAAGAGATGTTAAGACAGACTGACAGATGGAATGTTGATGATCTTACTTGGGGTCATAAATTTCCATATATTATAATAATTTGTGAAATTAGACTCGTAACTAGAACTGAATTATTTAATTTTTTTTGTTTTCTTTGACTTGATAGATGAAACGTAGAGTTAATCAGTTAAATCTCACTCTAACTGAAAAAAAAAACACTTCTGGAATAAAGACAATTTTAAAATCTTAAGAAAATCAATTTTCGAACAGTATGGCTTGACAAAAAGTAATAACTCTCAATTTCTTTCACGAAATAAGGCTACAGAAAGAGTTGTTGTTGATGAAAATTAATTTCCAGTCTTTTAGCACATTCAAAAAAAGCTGAAAAAAATCCCAACAAAAAACTAATAAAACTTTTTTTTTATTATTTGCTATGAACAAATAATAAATGAATAACTATACAGTTTTACTCGTAACTGATCTAATATATTTTGATAGATCCAGGGAATCAAGCATTTAATTTCTGAAAGAAAATTTATAAGATCACAAATTAACACATTTATTTTTTTTAAAAAACATTGAATCTAGTTTTAAAAGTAATTTTACAAAAAGTAATATGAAAGAACAATCATGTTCATCTTTCAAGCCATTTCAAGGAATAAAGAAAACGATTCCATTCACAAGATTGGATATCACTGCGCATCGATAAGTTAGACGTCCTTGTCATTAATCGAACAGATAAAAACACATGTTGCACATTCTACAGACAAACGCCATTCTAAAGTTGGAATTATAAAGCCTTTTTATAAAAATTTTACAGGAAGCAAGCAATTTCCCAAATTAGGTAATAAACTGAGGCTAAAGGCTTAAGACATCAAATTAAACTCCCACTGCTTAAATACTCCAGCAACAATCTATTCTTTAACGTAATGATGTAAACCTGGATGCATCAAGCGTGAAGACCTCATTAAACATTTTCTCCCACCCTCCTAACCTATCTTGAGGACCTTTTATATTTTTTAATAGATCCCCCCCCTCACTCAATAGAACTTTGAGTTTAATAAGCATTCTATACCGCAGTTAATCGAAATTACCTGAAAATTCCGATCTATAGAATGTGATCAAGAATAAAAACTGTTCGAAAACTCGCTTACTTTCTTTGGCCTTCAGGCTTTTAGCTACTTTGTACGGGGGAAATTATTTTAAATCACCCAACTTTTAATGAAGATTCAAGAAGTCAAATTGGCTTAAGGCAGAATTTGTATATTTTGGTTCGTGTTTATCGAATTTTGACGGAAAATAATCCGCTGACCGTCCACATTTTTCGAAGCTCTAATGCAAGTTTTCGGTTTTCATTAGATGGCAAATTTCTCGAGGTTCCTGATATTTGCAATTCAATTATTTGGGAATGAATTTTAGTATTCAGCATAACAATTTTACATATTCTCAAATGAATTGATCTTTTTTACCCTTGTTTATTATCTTAAAGAAAAAGTAACGGAAAATAGAATCAAAGAATCGCCATTTTTGTGACTTATTTTGATTAGCTTATCGAATATAAATAATTTCTGAGCAATCGCAAGTAAATTTATTAAATTTAAATAAACTAAATTCTGCAAAATTTTAAAATTATTTAGATGTAACATTTTGCATAGAAAATATTAAAAATTATTTAAGGATTTTATACTCAGCATATCTATGTTATATATCTTCAAAAAAATGATAATTTTTTTATCTTTATTTATTATCATGTAGAAAATTTGTTTATATATCAAAAATGAAAAAGGGGAAAAAGTAATGGGAAAGGGAATCCAATAATAGCCTTTGAAATTATTTTTAATTGTTTATCAAATATAAGTAATTTATAAGCCGGCTTAAGTTAGTTTATTAAATTTATGTAACAAAAATTCTTTTGCAGAATTTCCAAATTATTTGTATAGGGAATAAAGATGTTAAAATTTGAAGATAAAATATCAAATGTATTGAAAAACTTTAATAATCTGCACATCTGTTTTATATAACTTGAAATGGATTGATCTTTTTTATGTATTCTACTATGTTTAAAACACTGATTATCGACCGCATAGGTGAATTTTTTTTATTTCTTGTAGATCAGATTTTCTTCATTACTCAACAATTTATCTTTTCTAGGAAAAGGAAGGCCTGACCTATCATCCAGAATCACCTATTTTTCTGCTAAAATTTTCTCAATTCAATTTTTAATTTTCATAAAAATTAGTCTCCTCCGTTAACATGATATCTCAAATATTATCTGAGGTATTTGCATTAAAAATGTAGCTTTTGTTTTAAATAATATGGATAATGAAATAAACCAAAGAACTTATTGTTGGTGAAATGCTTTTCATTGACAGGTTTTTTTAGAAAAATTAAGTAAATTTATAGAGAAAGTGCATATATACGTATATCTGTACCCATAACTTCTTTGCACCTCAAAACTTTTCTTAGATATTGAATCGCATAATTTATCACTATATTCTATAACTTGTGTACAAAGAAAACTAGGATTTCCGCACTTGCAATTTTGTGTAGAGTGTTAGCCGTTTTAGTTAAATTTTATTACAATTTACGACAAATTTTCCTATTTCTCAAAATATAGTATATTTTCAAATAATTTTGTTGAATGTATAGCATTTTGTATTATAATTGACAATACTATTAAAAATCGCAGTTTTAAAAAACGTACATTTTTCAAATTTTTCCTTCGAACGTAGTCAGATACCTTAATCTTGTATATTATCTTACAGAAAATTAGTTTAATTATTTAAAATTTGAATATAAAATGGAATAAAATAATCGTTTTTCTGAAACGTATTTTAATTTGATTAACAAATATAAATAGTTTCTATGTGTTTTTTCATAGGTGTATTCATTAAATTTAAATAAAATGAATTCCGCAAAATTTTAAAATTATTTAGATGTAAGATTTGAAAGGTATTATTAAAAAACCACCTTCTTAAAGACTTCTTATATTTTGCTGAAATTACTATGTTAGACTTTGCGATTTTAGGTCTTGTTATTGGTTAAATAGTTTCGGAAAACTTCGGTTATATTTGAGCTAAAAAACATTTCCAATTCTTAAAACCAAATATGCATTTAAAAATGCCAAAACGATGTTTTTCAAGCATCAATAGTTGAACTTTACTGATGATTTGATTACTAGGATTTTTTAGGCCTAAAGGCAATATCTCTAGTTATGATGTAGATAATCAAAAAAAAAAAATAATAATTAAAATTAGAAGACAATTATTATGATAGACCTGATACTAATTAGATTTAACATCTTGAAATTTATATGTTAAAAATCAATAGTCATATGAATTTTTAGAAATAAAGATATATTTTTAATTTAAAAAACGTATTGGATCTAAAGATATTGCATTATCAGTCAAGAAAACAAATGTCAATGTTAAAATCTTAATCTCAATAATTCTAAACGAATTCAAAAATATTTTATTCTTTTATTCTAAAAGAATTCACTAATATTCTATTCTTATATTCTAAAAGAATTCAATAATATTCTATTCTAAAAGAATTCAATAATATTCTATTCTAAAAGAATTCAATAGTATTCTATTCTAAAAGAATTCAATAGTATTCTATTCTAAAAGAATTCAATAGTATTCTATTCTAAAAGAATTCAATAATATTCTATTCTAAAAGAATTCAATAATATTCTATTCTAAAAGAATTCAATAATGTTCTATTCTAAAAGAATTCAATAATATTCTATTCTAAAAGAATTCAATATTATTCTATTCATATTTTAATATATTCTTTTCTTATATTCTAAAATATTCTATTTTTATACTCTAAAAGAATTCATTTTATTACTATTTGTTTTTGCAATATCGACTTCTACGAAATAGATAATTTCAGTTTTTTTTTTTAGAAAAATTTTCAAAATTTTTGTTTTTTTTATTATTTTTTTGTTATGAATATAACAATTTAAAATAATAAAATAATGAAACATACACGAAAATTAGCATCTTATTTTAAAGTTTTTATAGTTTTTGGTACATCGAATATTATCTTTTAAATTTGACATTGAACGTGTAACTCTACATGCATCTGAATTACCATCACAAACTTTACATCAAACCCAATCAAACTTCTTGAATTTAAATAAAACCTGACAAGAAAAAAATTGCTCTATAACAACCGTCACATCTTCCTCGTTTGTTCCTTTATTCTGCGATGGAATCATAATCAATAAACACTTCTTAGATTAATATGTGTACTAAAGTCTTGCCAGGTACAGCGCGTGTATTATTAATAAAGCCTTTCTCCTGCAGCTTCTGAAAACTCATTATCCGGCACATTAATCATGGGGTTTGCATTCTTAAGGCACACGGGACTTATGCCAGGGCTTTAATTTTACGTATTATGGCTTTATCCTCTTTTCGGACCTCGATGACAGATATAAAACGAGTTTTGATTATGGCAGGAGGTTGTAAAGTCGCCATGGTACGAAAACTCCCTGACTCCTTTGTTCATCGAGAAAGGAATGCAATAATTCTGAGAAGGTAATTTAATTATCACCGCAAAGGGTCGGTGGAATTTTTATAAACAACACTGAGTGGCCTCAATTGGCTTAATTAAGTAAAAATTCCAGAAATAATGTCAATTTGGATGATAATATTAAAAATGGTTATAGCAACCTGAAAAAAAGATATTGGAAAACAATTTTTTGATTAAATGTTTTTAATTACTTTTTGAAATTAACACTGAGAGCATTTTGGTAATATTTAGAATGATAAATATAATTGCTTACATCATGTTGTATGCTTTCAGGATTCTACATTATGTTTATGCAAGAAAATTATTGTTTGACAACTCCTATATAATGTTTATTTTTCATTTTCCCTACAAGTTCATCTCGAGTTTGTTTAATCTCTTTTGAATTTTTGTGATGAAATGCTAATTAAAGGGTAATTCCAACAGAAAGCATTTGCAGAGCCGCAACGAAAGAAACATATGACTATTTTTTTATAATTTTTAATCTCATATAATAATTTTTCGATAGATACTTTTTTGATGAATGCCATTAATATAATATTTTGTATTCTATTTAATGCTGAGAATTAAATAACAAATGGCATCAAACAGAGCAAGATTTGAGTTATATGTTATACTAGCCGCCTTTGGCGACCAGCTGGTTCGCCATGAGTAATGCGTTCTAAAATTTTCAATTAAGTCACATATTCATTAGCCTTGAAGCAATTCCGGGCATTGATTGGCCTGAAATTAAAAATGTTTTTTTCCGTGATGCTGCCAGAATCTTAAATATGTTTTTTTTTTAAAGAAAGCGAAAAAGAAAAAAAAATATTGAATTAATGATACAGATATTGTAAACGATTATAGAAATATGCCATTAAGTCGGAATTTCAATGCATATCCGGTCTAAATTCAATCAGGTTTACCATAAATAAAGAAGCTTTGTTGAATAAAATGATTTAGATATGGCAAACGATAATAGAAACCTTTGCTTTGCATTTATTTTTTTCGGAAATATCACATTTTTTGTTTCATTTATTTTATCCAGTCACGTGCTAAAAGTATCATTTCTTTAGATTTATTTTTCGATGATGGTTTTTTTTATTTGAACTTCCGGCATTCTTTTATTTTATCCAGTCACGTGCTAAAAACATGGTTAAAATATTTCTTTAAAAATTCGTTAAAAATAGAAGCTTACGTTATAAATTAAAAAATCTGATACTGTTAGAAAGCTAATTTTTTATCTTTAAATTGATGTAAAAATCTTGTTTATGCAATCACATTTTCGGAAGTTATAGCGGAAAAACGTTGAAATTTCGCTTAAATTTTAATTAATTCAAATTCTAATTAAAAATTCGAAAAAAGGGGCTCCGAGGTGCACATTCCGGACCTCCATGGTATACATGTACCAAATTTGGTAGCTGTAAGTCCAAAGGTCTGACCTGTAGAGCGCCAACACACACACACACACACATTGAGCTTTATTATAAGTATAGATAATAAAATAAAATCTTTCTTAGGAAATTATTTAGTATACTTTATTTTTACATTTGAATTATGATAATCTGTTTTTAATTGTTAAGGAAGCAAATTCAATTATTCTATAGTAATTTATTTTTTTTGGTTTTGTTATACAGTTATTTTGGTTATACATTTGGTTATTTGGTTTATTTTCTTAAAAATAATCTTCATTTTTAATAAAATAAACCAAAAAATAATCTTTATAATTTCATGATTAAAATAATATCAATATCGTTACAAAAGTTTAATTTTTAAAAAGTTACAAATAAAATCCCCACTATAAAGACATCAACATATTTTCTTCCCTTACTCGAGTCCCCCTTTTAAGTCTTAGCTCCAGAGGCCGGTTGATCAGATGGGAGGGGGGGGGGTGGCCCTGAATATTTGATTCTAGACTACTAAAGAAACTTTGAAGAGGTAAGTAAAGAAAAAAAAATCTATTGTTAAAATATAGTTTCTTCAATTTATTCTTACTCATGATTGTTGAATTATCTTATTCATTTATCAATATTATGATCTTACATACATAGTGTATTGTTGACATACTATAATTAAAAAAACAAAAGAAAAAAGAGAAAAAAGGCATATTTTATGTAATTAAATCATCCGCAAGATTAGGTTACAGGATCAAGGAGAGTGTTTTAAAGTTACAGATTGTAGTCTAATTACAGATGAGTCTAAGTAAATTTTTAATGTTTTTTGGAACTTGTACACATAGTTATATGTTTTGTAAATAATTTACATCTCAGATTAATAGTATATTGATTTCTATAATAATTAATGTATAAAGTGAATGGATTAATGAAATTTACCCATAATTTACCATTCCCATAATTACTCATTATTTTTATGTGTTAGTTTAGGTTTGAAGAATGATTTTTGTAAAATAATAATTATATTGAGGCAACAGATATTTTAAATCTTATTAAATTAAATGACATTCAGTAATTCAATAGTAAAATGTTTAATGCAATTAATTTCATTTGTTTTGATTCTTAGATTTGCAAGTAATAAACGTTCTGTTAAAAGATAATGTACTGAGAAAACCACTGAGTAGATATAAAATCTTTTTACATTTGTGTAAAATAACTACTAAACTTTCTAAGAAGACAGAGCAATAAAATATGAAAATTGCATATTTTAAATGAATTTTTCTTTCGTTATTATACAAATAAAATTAAGATAAATATTTCGAAAATTAATTTAAATATTTTATATTTAAAATTAATGTAAATTATTATAAATATTTAAAAAATAGCTTTCCATTAAATGATAATAGGCATGTACAATAATTATAATTGAGCTTTGTGTACTAGATATCTGTATCATAATCACAAATTAATTCTTAAATCTTTTTCATTGTAGGGACATTTACATATTCAGAACTAATGAATAAAATGATTTATTAAATTTCATCTTATCTTCATACAATTTAGTTTCTAACAAATTGCTTGAATTAAAATGCTTAGCTATTCTTTTTCAACTTAAAAGAAAATTATAAATTGATATCAATAATGAATGCATTTTTCAGAACAACACATTACAAAATTAAACAAAACCACCACTAGCAGCAGCAGCAGCAGCAACAACAAAAAGCGTGAATTGCATTACTTTTTGCCCCCCACGCTATTCCCTTAATTGAAGTTTGGTTTAAAAAGAATTTTGTCATCTATTTCAACACTTTAAAGTAATTGAATTGTAGAGAAGTGTTTTCTTTTACTTAAGTTTTCGTATTTAGTTAAGTAGATTCACTCAGGAAATCATTTTTTTGCTCGAGCCAAGCTTAGGAAATTAAAACATTTTTCTCGTGAGAGAACGCGAAACAGGAAAATGTTTTTATTGTTTCCACAGGTTTTTTTTTTGTTTGAAAAGGAAAAGCGAAATTGCTTTGGTTCTTTGAATTAACAACCGCGAATTGTTTCGTTTGAAATATATCATAAGCAAAAGAAAGAGTTGAATTCTTTTAAAATGATTTCAATGTTTTTTTTTACCTCCCTTGTGTTCCCCTAAATGGCCAACTTTTCCTTTAACAAAAAATGAAATTCGCATTAGTTTATGGTGTATTTTCATTACGTGAGATGGAAATGTAAATGAGTTTACCTTTCCAGTGGAAACAAAAATTCGACAAATGACTTGTGTGTAGTGTGTTACGAATTAACTTTACCTACAGCAGTTATTATATTCGGCCATTGTTATGCCAAGATTGGAATTGCATAAATCTAGTCGGTTTTTATTTACTCACTTTTTATTTGCGGAAAGTAATCCAGAAAAAGAGTTTGAAGATCTGCTTTTCTAAAGGTGCTCTTTCAAACTGTGTAATATTTTTTTGAAGTATTGTTTAAATTAAATAGATTGTTATTTGCAATTTCTACACTCAGTATGCGCCAAAATATACAGCACTGAAATGAAAGTATTAATAAAATCACATAATACTGATATGAAAAAAATTACATTGTCACCTGTGAGTTTATTTTTCCTCAAAAGAAACTGACATACATACACACTATTGGCTTGTGAATGTTCTACCAGGTGCATAAGTGTTCTAAGTGTGCACTGCCTCGCCGTAGACAATGTTCATTCGGTACAACTTTGATATACACCCCCAAAAATTACGCGCCAAATCTGACACTCCCTACGGACTTTTTAGGGTTCCGTTCATTCGTCACGCAGATTGCCAAACATATTCTGAAACAAATATTGTTGCAGACTATTGCAAGAAGAAATTATGTTCTCACGTAATGCAGACGCAGTTCTTGGTGGATTTTCACAGTTGAGCACGCTCTTCTTTAACATTCGGCATAAGTAGGCATCCATTTCCATTTCCATTGACACAGTACACTATCAGACCAGTGAAATTTTGTAAAATAGATAGCATAACAGTGTCATTTGACGCCGTCCTATTAAATGTCTGTCGGAATTGTTCTGTCGCCTTTTGCAAATTCGATCCACCTTCACGACCGCTTCCGTATGAGCGGAAATAATGCTCAACTGTAAACACTTTTTCCACCATCGAGAGACCCATTTTCAAAAATAACTATACAACAAACTACCGCGAACACATGTAGCTAGAGCTATGCATCGTCGACAAATGCAACCACGAGTTAGAAGTGCGCCAGTTTCAGCAGTGCATATTTTGGCGCATACTGTAGATACTTAATAAAAGCTTGTTTTCTTGTTTTGGCTTTATTAGAAATGAAACACTCCTTTATTTAATAAGTAAACTGTCTTTGACGAGTATATTCGTCATGGATGAAACGCAGCCTTTTGCGTTATGACGAATTTATATAATGACAATAACTATATTTATACAAATGTTTAATTATATATTTATAATCAATTATGTATATATAATATATCTATGAAGACTTAAATACGTATTTTCTGAAGAGACCGAAACAGTTTACTGGTTAAACAGAAAGGATCTGTTGACTTAACCAGTCGGAATTGTCTCCCCAAAACTTTCTCACATACCTTCTAATAAACCTGTCATTATATTTCACTGGTGTGCAATCGATATGAAAAATGTTTTAATGTGAATTTAGCATTTTTACAGAATTCATCGTGTAATCCTTGGCGAGTTATTTGGCGATAAGGAATGTGTCAAAAGTATTTAATTATCCATTTTGTGTTGTCTTATGCAATTGTAACAAACATAAATCAGCCCCTATCTGTGCATTCATTGTCTTACTGTCCGAGTGTGAACTCATTTTAAATATATGCTTCATAATCTTTTGGTGTTTTTCTCTTTATAAGAAATGACTCACGCTTTTAATTAAACAGAAATTGCATGTTGAGTTAACAAGTAGAAGAGGTTTCCTTGAAACGTTATCGCATATTTTTCATTAAACTTATCACTATTGGTGTGCAATGGGTATGAAATAACTTTTGGCCTGAATTTAGCATTTTTAGTGAATCCATCGTGTCATGTTTGGTGAATTATTTGACGATTAATCCTTGACGCGTGTTAATAATATTCAAAAACCCAATTTGTGTTTTAGACTCGTTTTCTCCCAATGTTTCAAACAAAAATTTGTCATGTAGTAACAAATCCCCATATTAAATTATATATATTTCAGTCACTGTGCTTTTGAAATATCGCATTTACTTATTTCTGGAATTAAAGACCAACAGGCAATCAACCCATAATCAGATATTGCTCAGAGTTTAACATGGTCAGATATTGCTCAGAGTCTACACTATAAGTGCTAAATCTTATCTACTCAGCCCTCTTCCTTTTGTAATTATCATGCTAACTTATATTCGAACAGCTGGACATACGGTCTTCCACTGAACAGAACTCAAAACTTGATAGAAATCTACAAAGTAGTGCGAGAATGGTATACCAATTTTCAGTTGTCTAAGCTTTTTTTTAGTTGTCTCTTTAACAGAAAGGCAGACGGACATTTTCCAAAAATGTGTTTTTCAAACTCAGGGAGATCTTAACCGTCCGAATTTTTTTTGACAATTGCTATACTTTCTCTGTAATACATATACTAGAATGTATAAATGTGTTCATAATAAAATAACATAATTTTGAGAATACTCAATAATTCTAAAAGAAAAGAATTTTGAGAAGGCTCACATATTTCATCGTAGCACTGCATTTTGTGCTTTTACTTAGGTAAAATTATTTGTATTTAGTCTGTTCAGTGCAAAAGTGACTGAAAATTTAAATAAAATTCTTTTATTGTTAAAAGTAAATTATTTAATTATTTTTTTCAAAAACTTAGCTAAAAGATTCTTTACAATATTAATATAGACTATAACAGATTAATATAGACTATAACAGATGCTATAGCATTGCGTATTAAATTAAATGTTGACTGCCATATGTATAAAAATTAAAAATAAATGCAAAAAAGTAAAAATAAACTAAACTCACTTCTAAATAAAAATTGTTTTTAAGTATATAATATTTTAATTCAGAATATAATATTATACAAAATATTATAACATACAAAATCCTCCTTTTGATTCTCATAACTTTTTTCCGATCATAAAGCATTACATATTTTTATAATGATATAAAACTGATTTAAATATGATGAGTTTTGACAGAGAAAGAAATACGAAAAAGTTAATTGTAATATGTATTATATTTTATTTGATAGGAATAGATATATTAAAAGTAAAACTTTATATCGTATAGTAGTTTATACTTAATATAAATACACTTTGATTATTTGTCTCGAAATCTTCTCTAAAACTTTCTTTTTATTTTTAAATGTTTGTGAATAACATTTATTGAAAATGTATTCAGTAATTCACACGCAAATTATAAATGAATATAAATATATTTTATTTATAAATAAGAAAATTTCCTTTTTGGCAGCCTTAAATTATTCTGGAATTTTCAAAACAGAAAACATTATAAAGATGCTCCAGTATTTGTAATTTTTACTGAAAATTGATCTATATAACAGATTGAATAGCTCATTTTTTAATTTCATAAGATTATGCGTAAATATAAATTCAAAACTTTTATTATATCCAAATGACTGCATTTAGGTGGTCCATGTTTTGAAGCTTCATACATAATGGATAAAATATTGATTTTTTTTCTGCCTTTAGCTATGCTGGAAAATTGAAGATAATAAATTATAAAAGTAACTGAAATTCTTGAATCATTTTGTAATTTTAATTACTTATAATTCATTTTATTTTGTTCTTATTAATATTTTTTTCAAAGTACATAATTTTTCGTTGAATTCTGTATTAAGATCATTAAAGCACGACCTATATTACAACAAGATGTTCCGCCTATTTGTTGTTTATCTAATATAAATTTTGACGTAAGCAATTTTATGGATTACAATTGATTATACACAGCATCGTGTTCTTTTATTTAAAAAAAGGAAAAAAAAAGACAAAAACAAAGCTTATTATCAGTGGTGAATCTAATTTATTATCCGAAATGAATATTTTAATAATTGATAGATTTTCATTGGAATTACAAATCATTTATTGCTGTGTTAAATATATGTGCATTTAAAAAATCCCACTTCAATTATAAAGGTATCGTTTTTTCTGACAACCCATTGATCATTTTGTCCAATCATTTTTTAAGGATTACATGGGATTGGGCGTAATTCAAAAAATAGTATTCCATAAATATCAATAGACATTTCAATATCATTGACATGATTCATTAATAAATTTTCAAAAGAAGGCATGAAGCGAGAAACATGTATATTATGTAGTACTTTTATTTCTGTTATTGCTTTTTGCATGGTAATAGTAGGACAATTGTTTTATACAATTTGTATGAAAGATTTTAACGAATTTTGCCTGCTTAACGAATGGGGGCTTTATGGATAGTATAGTTACCTCTACTTGTATCTCCTAATTTGAAAAAGAAGTAATTCTTCTGCATCATTTTGTGGTGATGAAGATAAGAAAAGGAATACATAGGACAATTTGTGATTAATTGGAATATTTTTTTGAATTCGGAAAAAGAAATTAAAAATAGCAACTGTCCTATTCCTATCTGGGACATTTTTTGCGATTCACTACAAGGAATCGAGGATAAAAACAGTCCAGTTTGGGTTAATTGGTCTCTGATTTCAAAACAGTAACTTTTGCAATTTCAAAAATAAGGAGATAGTTTCTCATCTTTATTTTGCTCAAGGGCATGAGGTATGAGTATTACACTTAAGGACAATGGAAACCTTACTGGGAAGTAAAGGTGAATAACATACTGATTTATTGAAGTATTCTTGAATAGAGATAGTTGTTTCACTGTAACTCAAAACTGTGTTTTTAAACTATTTTTTTATATTTCAGCTTTTAAACGATTTTTGTTATTTGGAATATAAGTGAAATTACTGTTACATTAAAATAAGTCCAATTCAAATGTATCGCATGACTATTCCTTTTAATTCATACATTTCTAATATGGCGATTCCAATGGCAAAGTTTGATCATCATAGTAACTATTCATTATATTGAATAAATACTCTAATAAAGTATTATCATTCATTATGTTCCGTCACATTAATTTCATTTTTGGAAAAATTTATTTTTCAAAAATTAAGAAATAAAAATCTAGTGTAATAGGGGTATACTGTGAACAAGTACAAGAGATTCAATAACACATAAAGATGCGTTATTCTTCTATAAAATACGAAAGCAAAGACAACAAAGCTGAACCAAAACATATACAAAAACAACATCTATAGTAACAATAACAAACAAACAAACAAACAATAAATCGATAGTAAATAGCCGTGAATGTACAATCAACTTGGAGAGAATTCTCAAGAGAAAGCCGTCACTTAATTATGCACACTTTTCGAGCTGCTGCTAATCTTCCTTGACAACTCGCATGTTCGATTAGATGTTAACTACTAATCAGCACATGGTTGGCTGCAGCTTTTATAGTTCCCAGTTTTTATAGTTCCTATGACAAGGTAAAGAAGGTTCTGGAAATATAATCACAATTTGCTTCCTAATGCATACATCATCGAGATTCCTATCGTTTATGCAAAAAGCGATTTTGTTGCCAAAGTCTCCAAATTCACTGACAAATCACATAGGGGTCACCGTGTTTATCGCCAAGGTCAGGGGACATTGACAAAGTTTCACAGTTAGATATAACGGATGCTAATTTCTTTGCCAGGAGACCTATTGTTCTAGAAAGCAATGCTACAAGTTCATAACAAAATTATCATTACATTACGTTTCTTAATAAAAAAAATATTTTATTCGAGTTCGCAAAAGATAAAGATAAAACATTAATTTAGATTTTCCTTTTGAAGGAAAATTTAATTCCTAGTCTGATACTAGATATTGTGGCGTGATAATGTTTCAGACCTGATTCGTCTTACTTGATTGTATACGCCATTGTATTACGTGCATAGTGATTTTTATATCAAGAAATATACAAAAGAAATGTCTGAGAGTCCGTTTGTTGTCTGCTTGTCTTCCTGTTTATCTTGTAGCAACTATAATTGTACTAATTAACTCTCCCTTTTTTTAACATATTGCAGGCTGGTGACTGTGATCACAGTTCAAAAAACGAATAAACGTTGAGCACTGAAAACTGGCATCCTATTTATGACGTGAATTAAAATTTTGTGGCTTAGATGGGATTTGTTTGAAGGAATATATTTATCCCCACGTTTGGAAATGTGAACAATATTGCCTGCATAGAAAGTGTTAATGAGCGATTTTATCATTAATCTGATATTTACAGATAATATCTCAATCTAGAAATGTTATTATTTTGCAAACAAATTCGTCTTTCCACTTTTCAAATATTTTTAAAATGTCATAGAAAAAAATATTTTCTAATTTGTAAAACTGAATAAATCAAATCATTTATTTTATCAGGTTAAGCATTAAAAATTATTTTTGAGTTAAAAAAAACTTGAACAATAAGATAGCTTCTTGTTCACGATAAAATAATCAAAATAATGCGAAACCTGTGCTGCATTCTATGATAAACAAAATGCCTCTGGTAATTTTTGAAAACATTCTAATTAGCTAATTAAGTATTTATTTACTAATTAAAGAATAAACTAAAGTGACCTTTCCAATAGTTATTTTTAATTTAAGCTTCAGGCAACTGCGAACAACATATTTTTAAAATTAAAAAGTGTTTTTAAAAATAAAGTAGTATTGAAATTTTGTTTGTATTAAGTTGTAAGAGGCACTGATTAAAATTTTTGTGTTTATTTGAGAATTAATAAATTTGGTTGTAAAGTAAATATTTTAATCAGATTTAGATTTGATGGGAAAAATATTTTTGAAATAAAACATTCTAAAATTTTATTTTAGATTGGCAATAAGACTGAGCTTCTGCTGACGTCTTTAAGGCCTTTATTATATTAAAAGTAACGAAAGTCGACTTTTAATTAAAAAATTTTTAGATTTCATAATAAGGCGTTATTCAGTGTTTGTTATTGGTTGAATTTAACCGCAGAAAAAATTATCCTTTTTTAAAGAAGCTATTACTTATTTCTAAATAAATTTTTTTTGCACTAAATTAGTCACAAATTATGTGATAGCTCATTTTTACTTTCTCGTGTACGATGTATTGCGAAAATACAAAAAAAAAAAACAAAAACAAAAACAAAAAAAAAACAGCGACATTTTGACAAATATTCATGTTTTAGACCAAATAATTTTAAGGCATATTTTTGGCATTTTGTTTATCTGTATGTCAGCCTTCCTATTTGGTTGTGAAAAACATTTTGTGCTAGATTGATGGAAGTTAGCATGGTTTTTAAAACAAATTTGCCTATTTCTATCGAATTTTAAGCAAATTCGTTAAGAAGTCTGTCTATCCGGTTATCCGAATGTTAATTAATGCGATAACAACAAAAAGAAGAGAACTAGATGGATCAAATTTAACATATAAAGTGTAGATATCAAATTTGAAACAAAATTCTCCCTTATGTCGGTATGTACTTTCACAATCATCCAAACTTAACTCAAAAAAATTATACCCTAAATATATGAAATTTAGTAATTTTGTTAGTATAATTCTCAACTGTTAGTATAATTGTATTAAATTTAGCTTCAATTATTTGGAAACAATGGGATAAAATACAAATTCGATTTCTGGATAACTATTATTGTTAATTGTTAGTGATTAATCTCCGAAATAATCGTCAAGGAACACATAATAGATTCAGAAAAGCAGCTAATTTCATGCCAAAGATCAATATTTTGTAAGTATTGCATTGTCATTCACAGCCTCAGCCAAGGGCCAGAATTTTATATGGAGTGGGGAGATATCTTTATTAGAGAGTATGGAAGCAAATTTTGAGATGACTATTCCTGATAGTTTTTATATATATATTCGGTAGGCGATATCATTAGCGATTAATCTCCAAAATGATAGTCAAGGATCGCACGATAGATTCAGAAAAGCTGCTGATTTCATGCCATTGGTCAATATTTCATAAGTATTGCATACAGTGAGACTCGCAGTTGCCCCAAGGGCTTCAAGGCTTTCGCAGTCACATCCAAGGGCCTCAATTTTATTCTGGGTGGTGAGATATCTTTATTAGAGAGTATGGAAGAAAATCTTGAAATAACTAATTCTGATATTTTTTTGGCTACATCTCTATTAAAGCAAGAAATATGAAACTTCTTTTTTCCAAAAGTCTTTACCCTGCCTGATGCCTATTAAAGGGGACGTACTCAGATGAAGAATATTTCTCTTTTTGGATTGTTCATCGCTCTGCAAGCTGGTGTGCTGAGCGTCATTGTATCGTTGCTATTATTTAGTACGTTGCTGTAAATATTTGCTACATGCTTGTGTCATTTTAATCTCAGCAAACTTTATTAAATTGTGTTCTTGTTGTTGGCATATAAAGACATGTTAGAAAACAGGAAACTATAAAAGCTTTATTTTTTTAAACTTGGCAATTCGAAGTGAGCAGTGCAATGTACTTTTTTGCTTAACTTATTTATTTACAACTATATACTCTTTTTATAGTGAGTACTTCATATAATACTTGGCTGATTGCGGTTGGCTGTGTTAAGCTTTAAAAACTGAAGCTGTGTTACAGCTTCTGAGGGAGGGCTCTTGGGCTGATTAGCGTCAATGTTCAAATGAATCCCTGAAAGACTCAATCGGAAGGTTGGGTAAAATGGTTGCCGTAGATTACCAAGTTTGGCGTTAAGCGACATTCGCATGAACATTAAAAAAACGATTTTTCCAGGTTTTATTTTTAAAAAATGTTAGAATAACCAGATACATTAGAAAGAACTTTATTGATATTTTATAAAGATATATCTTCTCGCATTATTATTTATTATTGAACTATGCTTTATTCTATTTATACAATGCATTAAAATAATTCAACTATAACATGACAAAATGAATACCAAACTATCTAGTAATTTCATTAGAAATTATGGCAAGGTATATGTGAGCAAATATAATTATTCAAAGCCTAAATAACTTTTATCTCCGTGTTTCAATGGTAACGAGTAGAGAAGTGAAATAGTTAATTAAAATGCATGCATAATTGCTTTTGACAAACATCTTCAATGCCCAGAATAACAGCTTTCTGGTTGTTAATCTACTAATAAGGTATGCATTTATGGTAATTTTGAAAATGTATACATTGTATTGTATTCTATTAATTGTATAATTAATAATATATTGCATTTAATAGTGAATCTGAAAGAACAGGGATTTAATGAAATCAGTTTACTACAATTTACTGCAGGTGCAAATCGAAAAATGTATATGTTAGAATATAAAAAATAAAAACTCTACATTGGGATTCATCGCCATAGCAAAGCAATTTTTTAATCGTAATTTTAATATTAGCAAAAGAGTAATAATATGGTGATGTAATTAATTTGAATTTCATCACAACAATATATGTCTTTTTTCAAAAAGAGATTCTAGAGGAAGATCACCATAACTTTCCCGCCTTTTTCTAAGCAATTTTTTAATGCTTGTTTACTTTGGTTGCAATGTAGTAAAGGAAAATGAAGATACTGTCTAAAACTTTTCCTAAAATTATAACTACATACAAATAAAAAGTTTGTGGTATGTTGTCAAATCATGCATTTTTTTATTTATCACCTTTGCATGTTAAGGCCGCGGTGGCTTGGTGGTAAGGTCTCAGCTTGTGAGCCGTAGGGCTTCAAGTTCGAGACCCAATTCCACCGAAGAATTGTGTAACGAGGAGGGCTATTGACGTTAAATTCCCCAGACCAAATATCCTCCAGCTGGTGTGGCGTAGTGTGTAGAGGGGGATGCCAGCTCAGCTGTCGTCCTCGTTATCTGACCACGATTCAAAATTACGGGGTCCATCCCAAAATAGCCCTAGTGCTGCATTACAACGTGACGTTAATATAACTAAACCTTTGCCTGTCTTTGGACCCGTTAGAGACTAACTCTTCAACAATTTAATTCAAAATTTGATAAGGATCTGTATTTTTGATACTAACAGCTGGTACATAACATGTTTCATTTCTGCAGTATCGGGTCGATGCAGAAGTATTGACCTACTGATGAAATTTGTAGTTTTGATGTAAGTATCGCATACCAAATTTCACTCAGCGTACACTCTCGTCATTTCTGCGTTATCTGAGTTCTTACACAGAATATACTTTCCGTTCTCAGTGAGATCTCAAACTTAGAAATTCCTGAAAATATCGACTAAGAATTTTTCCCCGCTTATAATGCTTTTTCTTTTTACCTTTCTACAGAAGAAAATAAAAATATAATAACATTGCATAATTCACTACAAGTGGAAAAACTCATGCGTCTTCTTGTAATGAATGTACAATATCTAAATCCTTCTATACTTTCAGCAAGTCAGTCTTGTAGATGTCATTTATAAGTCAGAATATAAAGGCATGGGCCTGTAAACATGACAATGCTTTTTATTTCCTTTAACTCCATTTCATGGAGCAGAAAACTTGGAGTTTTTTCTTTCCTTTTTTGACTTTTCTCCTTTTTTTTTTCCTTTTGTCAGACTTTCTTTTTTCTCGGAATTCAGCTGGAACATCCCGATTTTATTGACCTGAAAAGTAATCATCCTTCATTTTATACATGAATATTTTGAAATTTTAAATACTAAATGATTTCATAAAAGGACGTCAATTCATGATATGAGTGGTGCAATTTTATTAATAAAATTAATTGTGCTGTGCTTAAATTATAAAATTGAATTTCAATTCGGAAATTGCTAATATAGATATTGTTTTTCGATGTGTTCTTTTTGATGTAAAGGTTGAGGCATAAAACACTGCCTTATTTAAGATTGCGTTAAATGAAATCTACCTGCAATAATTTGTAAATATATAATATAACAATGAAAATATATATTAAATGGGAAGTCAAAGCTGAAGCCAAATATATGTCTCCAAACGTTGAAATCAGAATTCTTTAATTGACTTCTTTAAAAGTCGATTTTTTTTAAGAAATAAAGAATTTTTATTTACTATCCTTAATTTTTAAACAACTGTCTATGAAATTGTTTTCTAAGTCTATTTTTTAGCAAGTTGCACTGATTTTTATATATGCATTTACATATATTGTAATACTATTTCACATCTTTAGATGCTATTTTCTCAAATTCTAAGGTTTAGCAAGGTTTTCATTTTAAATTAAAATCCCTAGCGTATTTTTTTGTTCAAATTTGGTATAGTAATTTTTCAAGGTATTTTGCAGCTTTTGGATTAGATAATAAGTAATCTAATAATTTAGAAATATTTTATTTTTTTAAAAAAAACTTCTCTATGTAAAATAAATAAATAAAACTCTATGTTAAATATCAATCGAACCACAATATTTAACCACTTCGCATACATGCATAGAATTATTGAATTGTTAATCTTTAATCTGCAATTAAGTGAAAAGTATTAATAATTCAAAATGAAGAAAGTCATTTGAAACGTATTATTATTAAAGAAATGAAAACAACAGTAAATATTCCAATCAGGAAGCTATTAAATTCGACATTTAATTAGGAAGTTAAGAAATTCGTATGTCAAGTGGTTAAAAAATAGATAGAAATACAACTTACTTTTTAGTTTAGAAACTAGGTAATATATTTCTTTAGTTATCTGCAAAATGTTCAGCAAATCATTTCCTAAACCACTAAATTAAAAGATTTTTGCTTTATGCATTTTATAGTATACCTGTTTTTTTTTACAGGTTATTTTTTCCCAATTTCTAAAGTTTCTTTTACTACTTAACTGGCATATTACTGTTTCATAGATATTTTTCAATTTTTTTTAAAGTAAAAATTTGGAATTTTAAATATTGAAAAGTTTTTTTCAAAAAATTAATTTCGAACATTGGCATATGCGTAAAGAAAACTGGTTTAACGATGTCTATAGAAGATTACTTTACGAAAAAGAAAGCCTAGTATTTGAAATTAAAATTAAGAATGAATTGGGTTATTAAAAAAATCCATCATAAACAGAGTTATTAAATAAATTAGCAATTGTAAAATATAATTTAACTTAAAACATTAAATTTTGTTCTCGAAATTGTAAGAATAAAAGGCAATATGAAAATTTATTGACTATTCTTGATATAAAATCCACGGAATTGTACGATAATTTCCCCTTTGAAATTTTACAAAACAAAAATTTATTCATTGAAAAGAGCAAATTTAAAAGAAATTCCTTACAAAAGTTATTGTTACAAATCTGTAATTGTTGCTTTCCTACACATATAGTGTCATCAGAAGAAAGAAGGATTTACAATAATCTGTATTGTACGGTGCCTGGGTGTCGCAACAGAGATCCCAGAGTTTGCCGACCATTTGGCGACAAAATGGATAATACCCGAAACATCAAGAATTTTCCTGATCCGTCCAATAGGAACTGACATACGTTCAGAATGCTCCTGATTGATCCAGAAGCTCTCCGCCTTCCGGAGTTATAAAAGGCCGACAATCTGAAGCTGAAGCTGGAACGGTGGTGATCAATCGTAGAGTCCTTGTAAATGACCTTGTATTGGTCGTGGATATTAGTCCTGCACGGAGGAGTCACCGAGAGATTACCGAAGCAACGACAAAGTGCTAAATTGCTATTTGTCGGATTCTGGCGTCGTCGTAAGTCTTGTGTCTTTGTGAGAAGTGCGTCAGAAGCTAAAACAAGAAGATATAGAGGATTAGCTCAGCAATCTGGAGAGACTGTAGAGCAAAGCTCCGAGAATCCCGTCTTCTGTTGAATCTGTATGGCCGCTTTGTGTGCTGTGGACGTTATCACTACCGAATTTATACATGTGTTCTACTGTCTGCTGAAGAGTGCTGTCCTGTGGGTTCGTTTTCATTGTATACAGTTGTCGCCTGTAAATATTTGTCGTCTTTGCGCTGTCCTGTAAATAAATGTCGTCTTTGTGTTTTTCTACTGAAGGACTGGATCTTTGTTATTTATCTTCTACACTATGCATTCCACTACATGTAAATGAACCCGGCGGATTAGGAAATTTTGTAACAATATTAAAAACCTGTACTTAAAATCATTTATTGACTTGAAATGTTGGAGTATTTAATTGGAAAAAATCTATCAAAAACCAAAAATGAAGGTACATGTTGTAGAAGAACAAATGTGTGTTAATGAGCGCTTTGATAACTTTAAATAAATTCTTTTTATTGAAAGACTAATTATAATACATAAAGGTTATACAAAAAGCAATGTAAAATTGTTGAAGAATTTTAATTAAAAGTACATCAAATATCATGCGAAACCACATTATAAAAGTGCAAAAAATATGCTATCTAAATACTTCTTAATTAATGCTGAATTTCTTTAAGGTGATGTTACCTCGGAAAAAAGACACCGTTGAAAAATTATTTCTCAAATAAAACGAAATCACTGGAAGCTTCCAATTAGTGGCAACTCTTTTCATCAGATATATTTCAAAGGAAAAAAAGTTTGATATTGAAAAATCTACTTGAAAAATGGCAATAAAATGCAGCATTTCTTAATTAAAATTCTTATATTTATTTACTTTGCTTCTTAAACACGTTCGAATTAACTAAAGAAAAGTTAGTCATTTATCATTTCTGACAATATGAAGTATTTTATTTTTTAATAAGAGATCAAATTTTTAATACTTTGTTTCTTTTAGTTGATTTCTTTTATTGGATAAAATTTTAAATTAATAGAGTTATTATCTTTGTTATATCGCCTTGTATACTTCATTTTTGTAAAGCATAATATATCCAAGATCACAACAAGTTTTGAAAGCGAATTCTTCCCAATTTCTACATACTGTGATTCAATGCATATCATATTAATATGAGGTATTCCATAGTCATTAACTAAAATAATGAGACACATATGTAACTTTGTTATTTGTTGTCGCATCATCAAAAAATCGGTGCCGATGGAAATTAAACAAGACGACAGGTTTATTCAGGTCGAAAAACTGATTAACCGAGTTAATTAACATAGCTAATTAATTTGTATCTCGGAATTTTCCATTGAAGCAAATCGATATTTTTCAATAATTCAATGCTGTATGCTTTTTTATACATAATTATTAAACTTCGTTCTTAAATTCGCAATAGTTTTTTAATTATTAATTGTTTTTGTTTGCTTAAAAGAACCAAACTACAAAGCAAAATATTAAAACGCTGCATTTTGCTGAAATAATTATTTTTGTATTTATGTAACATTTCGCTATACGATTGATAGTACAGGAAATTCATAACCTGCAATGTTTAAAGTTGAGTATTAATATTGTCCTTATCCGCTTTCTTGAAACAAGTTGAAATCCAATTTCATATTTTGTAAAAATTAATTTCTCCATTTTCTCCTTTTTTGACAATGTATTATATTTTACTCCTTGAAATCTCTACTAAGAATCAATTTTTGGTATGGCTTTGATTGAAATCACAGCCCATCAAACTCCATTTTGAATTGGCAATGTTTTTGTTACAGAGGTAAGATTCTTGTTTATTTTTTGTGGCGGTGCCTTCAGGATAATTGTGACGGAAAATGATTGCGCTGGTTTCGTCTATTTCGGGGATCAACCACATATTTATCTTCAGTTTGTCTTAGGTGTGTTGACATCGATCTTCTGTCATCGCAAACATCATGGAAATACATATGCTATAAAAGTTCATTGGATGGAAAGCTAATAAAAATACATGAAATGCTTCAGTTAAAAAATAAATGAAACACCTAAGTATTAAAACAGGTGAAATTTCGCACTTATGGTTTGGATGCCTTGTTAACGCAACCAGAAAGTATGGTGTCCGCAAAGTTTTCTCACATATTCTCTAATACACTTTTTAAAGAACGCTTTAAGCATTGGTCTACAAAAGAACAAAATGTTAATCTTTAGCGTGAATTTAGCACTTTTACTGCATCCATTATATTATACTTAACAAGTTTTTTTATAGATTAATACCTAGCATGACATTATTAGTATAAAAAAATCAAATTTCAGATTTCTCCCAAAAGATTAAAAGAAAGATTTGTCTTCACTGTACAAAACTGCAAATGTAATCACAAAATTCCATACCTAATTTGATATATTTAAGTCGTTCTGTTTTTGAGTTATCGCGCTTCCATGCATTTGAAAGTAAAGATTGACTGAGAGTCAGCCTGTTGTATGTTTTGGACCAAACCTTGTCAAATATTTATACTATAGATATTAAACCTGTACTTCGAATTTTATCTATCTAGCTATTTTCGCTTTGTTGTTATCATGTTAATTTATATTTGTATAGCCAGACATTTGGGATTCTTCTAAACAGGTATTACACAAAATTTGATAGAAATATGTAAATTTGGTGTAAATACTGCATAACACATTTTAATAGTCTAGCTCAAAGCTGCAGTTTTGAATTATTTCTACCACAAACAGACATTTTCCAAAAATGTATTTTTCGGACTCGGGGAGACTTAAAATGTGGAGGTTCGTCAAAACCTTGAATTCGAATTTTTTGACGATTACTCTTTTTATAAACTGTATACGATACAATAAAAATTGACGAACATTTGCAATATATCAAATATTGTTGGTATTAAAAAAAAACTGCAACAAAATGTGGAAATTTTTTGTTTTTTTTTGCATTTGGGTCCGTCCATTATATAAAAGATAAGTACGATAACAATGAACATTTGGCAGCTAAAAGCGCTTTGAAAGATTTCTGTATCCCACGCATTCGAATTATGCAATTTTTACAGATAGTACACATCATAAACATATTATCATAATGAAATTTTCATTAAATGATCTTGGAAGGAATTTTTAACTCATGTTTTCAAGGTTATATACTTAAGATGATAAAAAAGTAGTAAATATAAATTTTGACCTAACTTAAAATTTAGTAAAAATTGTAAAAAAAATCGCAAATTTTGGCTTTTTAATAATTCTTGCCAAAAAGCAAACAGTGGAAGAAAAAGAATTGAGAAAATTATAGACATTTAATTCGTTATTTGCACTGCTCCCTTTTATATTCAGTTTCAGAAAAACTACTTGAAAAAGAAAAAAAAAAGATAAAACATATTTACGAATGAATACCTTTTATTTTTTATGTTCGTAAATTGCTTCTTTTACGCCGTTATTTTCGGCTGTTTGAAAAATGTTTCTGTGAAGATGAATTATATTTCATGAAAAGTTTTAAAGTACTGAACTAAAGTTTTATGAAATTCTTTAGTGCACATTTTTCTGGGGAATTGTTTCTATTATTTTAATAATGAACAAATCTTTAACTGAATATAAGTTCTTTTTAAAGAATAAGATGTTTTCATTAAGAAAATGATATTTAAATCCTAGAGGAGTTTCGAAAAATTAAGGGAAGAGTAGGACTTTTAATCTTAAAAAATGTAATGTGATAATGGTTTTTTTTTATTTGCAGATTTCAATTTCATTTAAAAATTAACTTTAAAAATTTCTCTAAATTACAAAGTAGCAATGGAACATATTTAATTTTACACTGACACGGTTATTATAAATCTAGTGAACCAGACAAGTGAAAGTGTGGTAAAAAGGGTTAAAAAACACTTTCCAATCCAAAAAAATATTTTTTGAAAGTAATTAAAGATCTGTATCATTAAAATATTTCGTTTTTTTATTTTAAAGGTCTGTAAAAGTTCTTTTTTTTGCTATACTATACCTCAAAATTAGATAAGAAAAAAGTAAAAGAATAATGAAAATTTTGATTAATTTTTAATTAAGGGTTTAAAGAAACTCTTTGTTTAGTGATAAATTTCCTCCTACGATGTGGCAACATGTCAAATTTGGTATCTCTAGGCCCTTTAGGCTATTCTAATAGAGTGCTTTAAATTATTTTTTAATCATGCTTGTCATTTTTCATTATGTATAAACACCTCCTACCCTTGAAGTAGTGTTTATGAGTCTTCTCTTTAAAATAGGGAACCATTAATAAAATATTCAGGGTTCGTAAGTTTTTATATGAAAAAGAAACCTCCATCAGGAGTGGTCCTCCAGAAACTTTTTTGTATATTCTGTAGTAAATGCACAGATTTTGTATTATTAACCCTATGTCGTATAATTGTTATGAAAGAGGTTATTATAGATCAATTTTGGTAATCTTTTTTTAATATCATATCTTTTGAATCCGGTTAGTGGAAAAACAGAAGACCGAATAATTATTTTGAATATTTTTTTGATCGATTAAAATAAAAATTTGACACAATACTAAAAAAAAAATTAATCACTCGGCAAATTTTATACATTTAAGATATCCGATTAAGTTCGAAGGGAGCTTTTCAAAAAAATTATATTTAGATGAAGTTTTTATTAATACTAAGAGGATGAATAAAAATGAACTTTTAAATATATACATTTTGTATATGTAATTTTTGAAAAATAAAAGCCTATTTTGTTGTAAATTTTAACATTTATTTACAAAAACTAGGATTGATCAATAGAAAAAATGGCATTACAATACTTAATTTTTATTTGCAAAATATCTTAGAGTGTCACTAATAATTATTAAGGAATTATATTCGAAAATTAAAATTTTTATGTCTAATATATGAAATTATCCATGGATTGTTTTCATCAATACTTATATTAAACAACCATTATTCTATTTCTATAATATCCAACATGAATCCATAGTTTATTATATTCAGCATAACATATTTTTCATTAATTATGAATTTCATTAAGATATCTAGTAAATTTTTTTTTAAATATGACGATACGCGTACAGAAAAATTATGAAAAATCTTATTGTTAAAAAATCAATTTAAAGTCTTTAAATGTTCATAAATAGTCATTCGCCTACATGTGAATAGTTTGCAGTAATTTGGCTTCAAATTGACATAAAGAGAAATTAAAGATATCACTAGAAACATAAACGTAACCACTTTGTTGTAAAACTGCGAAAATAAGTAAATAAAAGAATGTAAATAAAAATGCGAATTTTCACCCATAATCATGTTCTCAACCTAGTTGGATGCCTTAAAACTCGCTACTTTTGGGCTGTCGCATCTATTTGCGAGTGAATATAACTGTCGACTGATGGTAAATACCACGAAAGATTTGATTTCACATTTGATATATATATCCACCTTTCATATGAGAAACCTGTGAACCAAATTTTATCTAGCTCATTTTGAAGTTGTCTATTTAATGTATGATAAAACAATGCATTCTGCCGGCGTCCTGGCAATGGGGTAGCGCGTTTTCCCGTGATCTGTGCACCCTGGGTTCGTGTTCCCGTTCGGGCATGGTTGTTCTGTGTTCTATCTGAGAGATGTATGAATGTGCCCGCCCTGTAAAAAGGGGTTTTGCAAACGAATGTGTGTCTCACCTTCATTTGAGCTAGAAGTCAGACTTCTGCCCTCTGGGTGCTCAGAGGTCTTTACCCTCAGAAGTTACTGCACCCTCTTTCCGTGGGAAGACGGACGCGACAGACTTCTGCCCTTTGGGTCCTCAGGGGCTTTACCCTCAGAAGCTACTGCACCCCCCTTTCTGTGGAAACATGGACACGACATCATCATCAACAACAATGCATTCTAATAGTTAGGAAGACAAATTCTTTCGGAATTGATTTCGTTCGATAATATAAATTATGCAATCACATAACTTAATATAAAGCTCTAAAAATCAATAAATGAGGAATACTATTGAATATATTAAAAAATTATTCAGTTTCGATAATTGATTTTTTTTGAGCAAGAACAAATGTGAGGCTGTAATAAATGGAATAAAAGCAAAAGACTAAACTTCTATAAAAATGCTGAAAAAATATCTCAGAGGAACAGGATTATTTGATTGCTGTCTTCTTTACCTATTTTATAATCTTTTCTTGAGCGGTTTTCCAATGAGATGTATGTACATAACTTTAAAAGCTTAAAAATTAGCTATTGTGTCACGAAAAGAGTGAATCACTGTAAACAGCTAAATGAAGATAATTCCATCTATAATTTCCTCAAGGAAAGATATGCTAAAGAAAGCGGAGAATTTCTAGAAATTGCTTTTCCTACTACCACATAATGAATTCATAGAAAAAACAATTATCACGAAAGCTTTCAAGTATCACGAAAAGCTTCTAGTTGATTCCGGAAAGTTCCGTTTAAGTAGGGAAAAAGTTGCCGAAAAGGGAAAAAAAGGGATTTTATTCTTAATAACAATGAAATTTCTCTTTCTATGAAGATTCTGCTTCTCCGCTATTTACATCAATGCATAATTCAAACTACGAAACTGATGGAGTTATATGCATTGAATTGTCATATTAAGAACAGTTCTTGTAAGAATGTTCTTACAAGAATTTGAATTATGGAAAGCTTAGCATTTATATTTCCCTCGAGTCACGAACTTTTCTGATAATTGAGTTTTCTGAAATAAGCGAGATTGAACGTTTTAATGACGGCAAAAATTTCAGTTACAAAAGAGAAAGATTTATATTTTTAGGACTAAAGTGAGAAGAAAGAAAGGTGGTAGTAAAATATTCTTTAAAGATTTTAGTATTTCCGCCGAGATGAGAGACAAAAAATGTGTTCGAATGCGTTTCTAGAAAGGAAGAGTAATGTTTTTAAAGATAAAATGTATGCAAATATTATTCCCTTAAAATATTCTCAAAAGTAATTTACTAGGTTATGTATTTTAACCACTTTATTCGATTTGAATCTCCATGTTATGCTAGATGGTGTTATTTGGTGTTTTTAAAATTTACATTGCCTTAATCTTTTGTTCTATTAAGTATTTCTGGTGATTTTTAAGGAGTGCTATGTCGGAAGATTAGCACGTTAATAGAAATAGAATGTACTTTGATGAAAAAAGGTTCTTTGTATTGAATATTCGAAAAGTTCTTATAAAAACTGAGATTTTATGTAAAAATACACGAATACGAATGCCTGGCGCATGAATTCTTTAGCTTATGTAACAATGATAATACTTGATGCCTTAAAATAATACTTTTCATCTAGATCAGGCAATCTGAGTAAGAATCTGGAGATAAATAATGTGTGAAAGCATGGACCTCAAATAGAAGTTTCTATGTATATAAAAATTTTAAATGCATTCATTAGATATTTTAGTTGAAGGAATGGAAAAAAAACTGAAATTGAAAAATATTCAGCGAAAGTTATTTTATTTAATTATTTCGTTTCCTATTTTTATTGTAGTTTTTTAGTTCAGTTTTTGATTTTAAAAATATATTTTCTAATTCTAGTATACTAAAAAACAGTTGTCATAAAAATATTTTTCAAATTACACTTTTTTATATGAAGCATACAAAAGAAAAATCATCAAAATTAAAACGAATCGTGTTGTAACCATCAAAAAATTCGAACACACGTACGTAAGAAACTGAATAAATGGCAGCAATGACACAAGGAAGTATTTGGAAAAAATCTTTTTTCCAATATTTTAAGATTTTTAAATTATTATAAGAGTAATACAATCGTATGGTTTATTAAAAATAATTTCGAATGAAAAGCTTTAAAATGTTGTATAAAAATTTGACCCATAGCACTCCGATGTCTCCTCTCAGATACCACTCATTTTATTGATTTATTTAATTATTTTCTTAAATTTTAACTGGTAAAATACTCAAGAGTGCTACAAGTATGTAGCTTAATTTTCCAGGAAAATTCAACTTAAAAAGATTTATATATATATTAATTTTTCTTTGCAATAAACAATTTCTCTTATGAGATAAATATTAACGTATTGAATTACTTTTTGGAGCCTTAAAGGTTAAGATTATTCAGTGAAATTGAAAGAAGTAAACTCAGTTTTAAAACTTCTCTCCTTCAAATGTTTGTTACTTATGGTACTTTATAAACACGGTGACAGAAATCTGCCAGTGATTTAAGCCGAAATGAACGCCTCTTTTTGTTCAGTAGTGCCAACTATGACCAAGAGTTTGACTTGACTACTTCATGCTTCACATTCGCTTGCGCAAACCCTTTTTACAGGGATGTACATTCATACAACTCACAGATAGAACACAGAAGAGCAACCAGGCCCGATCCGAGCCTCGAACCCGGCACGCCCAGATAATGGGGAAGACACGTTACCCCTATACCAGGACGCTGGTTCCTTCAATTGTGCATACAGATAAGAGAAGAAACAATGGGCATTTAAGCAAATATTTTTATACCCACACATAGAGCAAATTTAATCATTAGAGGGTTCTTGGTATATTAGCGAGCACAATCTGGTGGATATTTTTTAATACACTCGCGTGGCGGTCATCATCATTATAGATATTATTTCAACTCCAGTTTGACTCCTATGTTCCAATCACAGCAACCGAATATTTATTCAATTGTATTTCTGCACTATTCCAGTGACAATGTCATCACTGATCTCGGTGATGTTAATTCATTTCCTTTAATGCAGATCATCATCAATGCAAATGATAACTCTAGAGCTGAAAATTTAATTTCGTATATATCTGGAGCCGTCTCCAAGATAACTGGTGTTAAGGGATAATTGACTCGGTTTTCCCAGAACCTGGAGATTAGCGAACTTTCTATCAGTCATGCCCTGAATACTGCTTAATGTTTTGACCATTAACTAATGATCTCTTTCCGGATTCGATGGGAAGATAACTTACCCTTCGAGAACAGGACATCATTACGTCAGGAGTAGATCTTCTTTGTTTCTGGATGTCTTTATTTGGAGAAAGAGGAAAATGTTTTCGCCAAAAGAAAATATTTTGTGGGGAAAGGTAACAGTATGGAAAGAAAAGCTGAGATTCCTGTTAAATGCATTGATATATTTTTATTTTAATAAGTCATTTCTTAAATTTTAGATAAGGTTTAAATGTTGGATAAATATTTTTATAGTTTATATTTTATATTCACATATTATTACAATCGTATTTTAATGGGACATGATGGTATGTGTTAAAGTCAAGGCTTTCTATGTCAGAAGTTCCAAGTTGGAAACTTATTCCATAATAAAACTGCCATGCAAGCCGGTTTGGTTTATATTTAATTCATCAGGTTCAAATATCCTTCCTTTGGATGCCAGCTCAGGTGCCACCCTTATCACCATACCACAATTAAGAATCCGTTAAAAATAGTCTTTGTGTTGTTTTAAAATGATAAAATAATTCATATCATATAAATGTACTATTATCTAACCGAAAAAGATTGAGGTCGAGGAGATAATTAATTGGTAAAATCGAATAAAAAATTGGTATTGAGTTCTGATACTTTTAGATCGCATCAATTCTATATATTTAATATTGTAGCGTACATGATACAAAAATATCACTCTATAATAGAGTATCGATGGAGAACTTTCTCCACAATCATTGCTCTAAAGCGAGTATTGATGCTCATACGAGAGGCTCGATTGTATAGTCTTCCAACAGAGCATCGAATTTCCTAAAGAATATCTAAATATAAGCTCCTAAGAGAAATAAAATTAAAATTTCCACATTTTCTAGAACTTTCACCTTTATTTGTGATGTTACGAAATTCCAAATAAATTATTGTCAAGTCCACCACCAAGACCGAGAATCCTTGATCTAGCCACCATTTAGAATCAATTAGGAATATCTGTAAATTTCTCTTTTCAGCGGTGAGACTGAACATTATAGGAAAACAATAAAATAGATTGAAAACGATGTTGGTGTTACGAGAACAAATATTTCTATTTATAATTTTTATCTAAATATAAAATATTTTTATAATTTTTTAAAAAATTAAGAATTAAAAATAAGTCATATTTACTAATAAAATAATCAAATTTCAAAAATGTTTAGAATTTTCAATAAGTTTACCATTAGACGAGGCAACACATCGAGTGGATAAGGGATTTTCATCAGATTCTGCAAAGTATTGGATAATCGACATTTTTGATGACAGTTGTGTTTCAATTTAATTACATATCAATATTTAAGGTGGATTTCGATTGTATGTAGAACCCTATTTACTCTGTACATAGCTTATAAATTTAAATAGGATAAGACATGCAATGATTGATCCATTTATCTGCAGGTAAGGCCCACTGAAGCAAGAGTAGCTATATTAATGAACTAGAATAATTTGTTTTCACTTCATTAAATGAACAAAAATTGACTTTCCGTAACTTTTTCATATATTTTCAAATATAAGTACTGTTTTCACCTATTCACACCGAATAAAATTGAAGGGTTTGCTGCTAAAAGGATGTAGCTCTATCTAGGAGAAATTTAGAGTTTTATGTGGTAAAAGAAATCCTTGTTCATTTGCTGCTAAAAAGATGTAGCTCCAATCTTAGTTCTCATGTTTCTCAAGAGATGGAATTTAGAATTTTCAGACGTTTTTCTTTATGGGTTTCGGCAAATTTGAATAATTGGAGTTATCTCCTTTTTGCAGTAAGTCCTTCAATTGCAGACCTTGTGTTGAGAATGCAAAAAGTTATTCATTTTCAGTTATTTTATCAGATTATTTTCAGTCTCGTACATGAGCATTTGAAATTTTAATGTACAGTAAAGAAAATCGAATATACCTTTTGAACGCTTTTTTAACCAATTAGAACCAACATTTGTCATAGATATAAATTTTTGAAAAAAATATGATAGTAAATTTATATTGAGACAGTTAGAAAAATTTCGTGTGAAGGAATTTCATTCAAAATTTGATAGAAAGAATCATCAGAGAAATCAGAGAAGCCAAATTGAAAAAAATAAATTTTATTCCTTCTTTTTAGAAATGATACAATAATTTTTGTAACTGTTTCAAATATTCCCCAAAACATCCCACAGCTAATGTTTAATTCTCAGTGAGAATTTGTGTTAAACTGGCAAAACAGTTCTTTCACTGTATCTCATGTGTTCTGAATTATTCATGTATTCTTAAACTTTAAAAATAACAATTTTTGGTGTTATCTTTTTTTGATTTTGTATCTAATTTCTTATTCTGTCAGCAATATGTTAAAAATTATTTTTGAGAGCAGAAAATAAATCAAATCATCTCTAAATCAAATCAATCTAAAATCATCTTCTAATATTAATAATCATAAATCCATCGGTGAATATTATTTTCTTGTTATCTCAGATAATACAGAAGATTCTATTGGCAAACTAAGATATAAATTTATAGTAATCAGGTAATTGAAAACTGTCATAAGTTTGAAATTATATTTATCAAAGCATTTCTGTCAGTTTCCTTTATTTAAATATTCAAGAAAAATAAACTTAAAGTTTTCATGGAAAAAATGGTTTACAAAATGCCATAATTGTTCAGATATAGTGTCTGATGAATTTGCTTAAACTAAATTTTAACTTGAAAGTTATAATTTAAAATTTTACCATACAGCTATGAGAACAACCCTAAGTTAATACTGCATGTAAATACAGAAAGCATAATTCTACCCATTTTCTATCCACTATATCCCGATTATGAGGAGTATTCAGTAGTAGTGGTCTCTCAAACATTTTCTTGTATTCTTTCTAACGATCTTGTCATGCCAGAGAACGATTTGCATGGGATTGACATTCAATAATTACAAAATAATTTTTGGTGAATATTTAGCATCTTTACTGAATCTATCGGGTTATACTTGACGTGTTATTTGGTGATTAATTCCTGGTAAGTGTTAAGAGCATATAAAAATCGAATTTGTGTTTGTGATACGTTTTTCACAACCATTGAAACAAAAATTTGACCAAGACTACTCGTAGTTACAAAATCCTACACCAAACAGGATATATTTAAACCCCTGCGATTATAATTTATTGTGTTTGCCAGACAAATATTCAACCTGTTGTTGAATTTGCCACAAAATTTGACAGGTGCATATATTCTAAATGTGGAATCCTGTAACGAATTTTATCTGTTTAGCTCTCTTCGCTTTGAAATTATTATGTTAAATTATTTTCAAGCAGCTGGACAAACAGACTAAATCTAAAGAGACTTCACTCATAATTTTCTAGAAATTTACAAATCTGCTGTAAAAATTTTATACCAAATGTCAACTGTCTATCTCTAGACGTTTTTGAGTTATCTTTATCCCAGACTGACATTTTATAAAAACGTGTTTTTTTCAACTTCTGAAGGTCCAAAACGTGGAAATTCGCCAAAATACCAAATTGAATTTTTTTGATAATTTGTATACTTTTTGTATATAAGACATATCAAAAATTGAAAATTCTTAGTTTGAAAATTTAACAAATGTACCGAATTCAACGGTAATTTTATTTCTAGATAATAAATATAAATCTAATAATAGATATTCGATATTTATTCAGGTAAATATATGCACCATTTCAATTTCATTCACTTATGATTGCTAATTGCGGTTAATTCACTAATTGCTGTTGATTCACTTTCTTTAATAAAGATTGTGAATCAGCGTAAAGGAGCGGGAGTTAGAGGTAATGGATTTGAATTCCCTAGAATCAAATTTAAAGTAATTAAAGGCTTTTTTTATATCAAGCTCTGACTTCTGTTTAATGCGTTGACAATCAATTACTGCTCTGCTCCAGGGAATGAATCCAGTAATATGGGGAATGAAACGAACTTGGATAAAAAAAGTGATATCACATGTGGTGGGCTGGTTTTATTTGTTTTTAATTTTTTTTTCCGAAAAAAATAGTGAGTTTAAAATAAATACTTTTTATGTGGAAAATTATAAACGAAACACTTGTCACTCTTCATAGTTGATTATTCCTATGCAGTTGCAATTTTAATGAAAGGATAAAATTCGATGAAATAAATGAGTGGAAATGAATTTTAATTCTTTATTAAGTGCTTTTTATTGAAAATATAGTAAAATTAGCAAAAGTATTTTCCTTGTAATTTCTTCACATTCTGTGTATGAGTGCACACAAAAAGGCATTCAATGCGATTGCAGCATGCAATATTTAAAAGTAATTATGAAAGCTATAAAATATTCTTATCAGCTTTGGCGACCAGCTTGTTAACCCAAATTATTGATTTTTTAAAGTGTTAAATTTAATGTGAAACGCATATATATATTTTAAAATTTCACTTTTTTACTTATTAAGACTGAAAATCTCGAATAAGTTGAAATTCGGTCAATTTATTCCGGACCGAATAAGTTGAAACAAATGACAATGCGCGTAAATAAAAAAATGTACGTACCATAAATGAAATTTTTACTTTGATATCAATGTTCTTTTAAATGTTTTATATTTTAACATTAGCTAAAACACGCAGTTGAATGTTTTGAAGGTTGAGTTTTAATTTCTAACATTAAAAGTTATTTGTTGCAAATTTTGTATTTTATTAAAAATTTATTCAAAAACATTGTACAGAAAGGAAATTGATACCATTAAAAAGTTAATTTTTTAAGTGTTAGGGTAATGTAAAACCAATTTTCGTGAAATAATAGTTTCGGAAGATATGATTATAATTTTTATTATGTAAGTCATAATGAGTTTATCAATTTGGCAAAGGTTAAGAATATTTTTGCGCTAGATTAAGCTTTGTTGAAGCAGATCCATCTAATCTGTCGGAATTGAAAGATGCAAGAAAGAGCTGTCATGCACATAGATGGACTCTGCTTGTTACTGAATATGTGACATGAATGCTGTGTGTTATCCCCTCTGGTAGTGGACACGTGGAACATTTATTTCTATGATAAATAGTTTGGTAATATTATTTTTGTTATTAGTGTATCTTTTCTTTTACATGTCTGAAACTCCGTCTATTGGCTGCTTTTTGAATTATTATTTTTTCTTATCTTGAAATCCAGTGACTTATCGATAATAAACCTACAATTTTTTATTTTGTTTAATTTTAGCGATTTTATAAATTTTTAAATTGTTTTTTACAAACTTTTTACCATTCTTGTATAATAAATTATTATAGTCACAAAATTTATTAAAAAAACTGTATTAATTTTTAAAAATTATAAATTAAATCTAAAGCCTGTTCTGGCTAAAGAATCATTTACATTTCCAATAAGTAACTACATGCGAAATATCGTACCTTTATAGTATCTGAATGATTTTTATGTCAGAATTTTCGTATCATACATAGCACAGATTATAAAGTTTCGGTTGAATGTCCTTCCATTACAATGGTTTCGAATTTTGTTGAGGGAGATGGGTTGCCAATGCAGATGTTGTACCCATTATCTGATACGGTTCAAACTTATGATTCTTATTGCAAAATATTCCTATTAATGTTTTAAAGGGGATTTTAATATAACTAAAACGAATTTATTAGAACTGTTGTTGATTCATATATTTCATTGATTCCTTGTCACTGAAAGCAAAACAAAACAGTAACGATGACTACATCAAAAGGTTATATATGTAACAAGATACCCTTTTGTATTATTTAGGATGTAATAATTTCCATTCTTTGTAATTTTAAGTAGTAAAATTTCTCCCACTTTTTAGAACGTCTTTTTTTATTGAAGCAACATGCCATGTATGTTTCAAAACTAAGCGGAACATCTTTGACATACTTTTCAATACTGAATTAAATTTTTTTTGTTTACATATTTTAATTCTTTTGGGAAGTTCAGAGTTAATGTCACGAGGACATATGACGCTATGTTGATGTCAGCATGTTAACTTTTTAGTTATGGAAAATGCATGCTTTTATGATTGTTTATTGTCATAACGGAAGGATGTATTACTATAATGCTTATTTTTTTGGTGAGGATGGATATACAATTTTATATTTCGATATTTTTCTTCAGATTACGAACAAAGAAAAAGTGTTTTTGAATGAAATTTTAGAACAAAGAGGATGGAATGTTTATCAATACAAATCCCACTGAGGTGTTTGAAAAGCCATTCATTTTTTATATATATTTGAATACATGTTTATAAAATCCTTGAAATAATGTTATTGTTATATCACTTTATTTCTATATAGAATTTTTTCCAAATTTAAGGACAAAAGTACACTAGAGACATGATGAATTTCATTGAAGAAAGAAAGTTTTCTATTGTTAAGTGAGTAACCATTTTCATAATATGAAAGCTGAGATGTTATGTATAAGTAGTCGAATACATTGGAGATTATATTAGAGATATAAATCAAATGATACTATTTTGGGAAAGTTTTCATTTTTTTTATTGAAGTAACTATTAACCATAACTTAGTATTACATACACAAGGATACTACGACCCGCATTATTAAAGAAATTTGAATGACTGGATGCCACAACAGCATTGAAAAGAGGCAAGATGGATTTCTAAGGGATATAACCGTTCACAGTACATTCCGTCCAGTGGGAAGCACGTCCCGTTATCGTAAGAAGGTAGCCGACCCCTACCATTTCTATACCACTTTCGGGAACCAGCCGCTATGCCGGAAGCTTCTCATTCTTATATGAGCTGTCACTTGGTGAATTAACCTAATATTAAATTTATTTACCATATAATTTGTCAATCAAGGTTTTAAATTAAAAAGGAAAAATTCAAATGCAAAAATATTAAAGAATGCTTTAAGGAAATATATATTATTTTTGAAATATTGTTTTATATTTCTCAACACTCATCTTTCTTTCAATTTTAATGAATGCAGAATCAACTTCAAATCGGTATGAAAACATGAGTGTTCTTTATCATTTTAATTATCGAGTCTATCAACTAGTCAATCAGTCAAACTGAGGTCCATTTCAATTTTAAATTCGGTCAATCACTCAATTTAAAACTCAAAGAAAGAAACTCTTAGTTTGCATTTACCTTTATACAACTCAATAATAACCATTCTAACCTTAGAGTTTATTCAAATGAATTTTTCATTTCACTTTATATAACTCGATAATTACTATTCAGGCTGTAGGATTTATTCAAATGCTTTTTCATTTCACTTTATATAACTCGATAACTACTATTCCGGTTTTAGGATTTATTCAAATGTTTTTTTTCATTTCACGTTATATAACTCGATAATAACTATATCAGATTTCGAATTTATTTAAATGCTTTTTTTCATTTCACTTTATATAGCTCGATAACTATATCAGATTTCGAATTTATTTAAATGCTTTCTTTCATTTCACTTTATATAACTCGATAACTATATCAGATTTCGAATTTACTTAAATACTTTTTCGTTTCACTTTATATAACACGATAGTAATTACTTCGACCTTAGAATTTATTCAAACGTTCCTTTTATTTCACTTTATATAACTCGATAATAATTATTCCGCCCTTAGAATTTATTCAAATGTTCTTTTCATTTCATTTTATATAATTCGATAAGAACTATTCCGACATTAAAATTTAATCAAATGCTACTACGTCTAAATCACGCCTCGGTTTTCCATAGCTCCGGTAACATTGTCTTTCCTGTCCGGTTGCAGTTTACTCACTTAATGAGAGTAAGATATCTTCTAGATGTGAAATTCTAATTTCGAACATATCTGACTCCTCATCCCTGAAGACTGCGGTTAAGGAATAATTGAGGGAGTCTCAGAATATGGAGATCAGCGAATGCTATAAGTGTCATGCCCTGAATATTGCATTAATGACCACCAACTAACAACAAAGCTCATAGAGAAACTAAGATGTCCATATGATGAGAAATGTAGATTTCCTTTATTATTCTCGATCGCAAGAGTTATTATATAAAATGTCAATATTGATATAATAGAAACTTTTGCATTAATTATTTAGTGCATTATAATTTATGCCCATTGCTTATGCAATGCAACAGAATATATCTCAATTGACTATTCAATACATCTGAAAGATCAGGAACAAGATTTATAAAACCAAGAACAAGAAAAAATAATTAAAAATAGACGAAATAGAAATTTTTATATTCCAACTAAGTCATTGATTTTCAATAAAATTTACAGTATTTTTATTTTAGATATAATTTATTTCCGAAAGTTACTTTTGTTACTAAACATTATATACCTAACCACTTCATTGTCAAAACTTCATACCATTTTTGTACGACCCAGCAATAATTTCAGTAAGAGTAACGTTCGGTTTCATGCCAAACATGCCGAAATTTAGCTAACTGCCTGAAAATAAACAGTTACAGTGGCCATCTTGGATATCTTCAACAATCATAATAAGCTATTTAGAACAATTAAAATTCTTCGGGTCGATATAACCTGATTGGTAGGGCATTGGATTCGCATACTTTGGGTTGTGAGTTCGAACTCCACTGGCAGAAGAATCTCCGCATATGTGGTGGCTAGCTCGCGTATAAATCAGTCGTGGTCACAAAGTCCCGTATGTCGAGAGTAATACCACTGGGGGTGCTGGTTCACAGGTGATCGTTCTCTGATCAAGGTCTAAATTGTGATCTATGAAATGTATGAATGAAATCTGCCCCGTAAAACAGGTTGTGATTCGTAAATAGTTAGGTCGAACTCTTGGCCCTAGATGGCGTTACTGATAAAAAACAAGAGACGAACTGTTCGGATTAAATCGAAATGGTTCTTTAGTCAGCGGGCTTGTCAATGACAAGTGCCATTAGAAACAACATAAAAACTCTTATAATTATCATTGCCAAGAAATTTCCTATAAAAATCCAGCTTTGGTGAACGTTTATTATTATTTTCCTTGTCCTGAAATATTTTTTTCTATCTCAAAGATGTGCGTCCATGCTTCTTCAATTGACAAAAAAATTTAAACTTTGAAATGAAATATATTATTTCAACAAAAGGTTTTAATATCATCCTTCATATCAAAAAATTATTTAATAGTTACATACAAATAAAAACGAAATTTTACCAATTCATGCTTCTGACCATTTTCATGTACAATTTACAAAACTAATAATTGGAAATTTATTTTCTTATCCCAAAATGTATTCATAGAAAAATGATAATAAATGCCTTTGAGTTCACACAAAATACTGCTTAAAATACGAATGTTAAAATCAGAAATTTTACTAATTTTATTAATAATAAAGTAGTTGATATTATTAATTTTATTGATAATAAATATTTTTCTCTAGAATTTTAAAGAGTTAAAAAAAGAGAAAATCCGTTAAAAATTTATAGAAGCAATGGAATAGTTTGAATTTTTATTCTTATAATGGAAAAGGTTGTAAAAATTATGCAAAAAGTCTATTTTTAATTCTCAAAAGAAAATGGCATAAAATTAAATTTATATAATTATTTTAGTAAAACTTAATGCACTGGAAAAAGAATATATTTTTGTGTTATAATATTATTTGAAGTTATCGTGGCAAAAATAAAAAAAAATGTGTTCTTGATTTTTAATTAAAATTAAATCAAATAATTTTGCAAAGTGTATTTGTGTAGATTCTAGTCTTGATCCGAATTGCTTTGTACAGTGCCAAAAATTTTAATTGAGGCACACATCGGAGTTTATTATTATCAATGAAAATAACAGGGAAACTATTATAAATTGGATAATTTCTTTTCTGCTATAATTAAAAACTTTCAATTTACATTTATTTTTAATTATCTGTATTCTACTGCATGTAATATCTATTGAGTTTTAGTTTTTTACTATTGATAAACAGTAAGAAGGTGGAGGAAATAAAACAAATAAAATATTATTGCATTTTTTATAGCAATATGAAATAATGATTATATGATTTAAGATGATTAAATATGTTAAAATCCTCAAATATGGAACATTTTTGACTACTAATATTAATGAATAATAAAAATATTTATGTTAATAAATGAATGGTTATAAATAGAAATAATTATAAATGAATGCCGAGTCTATGAAGCTCGAGTTCATCGACCAACTTCCCAAATGTTTGACGATAAAACAAAAGCTTGTAAACCTACTAGAATTTTGCCAAAATATTGACTGAAACGAAGTTACGGTATCCTTCTAGAAAATTTATTCCCCCATACTTGAAACTATAAAGGACAAAGAGTTGATGAGAGTTGAAGAGTCAAGAGATGTGAGCAAACCCGAGAAGTCTCTCATGCGAGTTCTTTCGCAGTGCTTTAAGCTCACATGGTTATTTACTGTTTATTTGCTGATATTTATTTTTCGTGTGTCCTCTTCTGCTATGTCTTGATATTATGTGAAAAAATGATGTTTTGGTTAGGGGTTTGTGAATAATTGAAGCTTGAAATAGTAGGAAATGAATAACTGAAGCTCGGAATCGTTTAGGCGTTGAATAAAGAATAAATGGCAATATTCATCAACATCTGTTAACCGCAATTACTTTTTTAAAATTAATATTGAATAATTTTTACGAATGCTTCTTTGATAGTAGATACGTTTTTGAAAGGTTGATGTAGAACTATGACATCATAGCTGTTATTTTCATGGAATGTAACTTTTTTTCAAAGGAAATTAAATAATCTAATTTTTATAATATGTTCAAGAAACTTCATTTTCATTCAATAACTGTTTCAATAAAAGTATTTTCTCCTTCCCTTAATGGAGAAATATCAATTAATTCATTCTTAAGTGGGGAAAATTGAAGGATTTGACTCCCGTTCTAAGATTAATACATTATGGAAACTGTTTTTGACCTCAGAAATTAGAAAATAGCAGGTTGTGTCTGCAAAAATATTGTTTTCATAAAAATTCCATATAAATTAGTATGTTAAATATTTATTGGCAAACAGTTTACCTTTTAAAAATGGTATATATACTGAAGTGACAAAAGTCATGGGATGACTGTTAATATCGTGTCGGTCCTCCTTTTGCCCGGCGAAGTGCAACAACTCGACGTGTCATGGAGTCCAAAAGACGTTGGAAGTTCTCTGCAGGAATATTGAGCCATGCTGTCTGTATAGACGTCCATAATTGTGAAAGTGTGGATGGTGAAGGAGTTTGGGTACGAATGGACCTTTCGATGATGTCCCATAAATGCTCGATGGGATTCATATCGGGCGATCTAGGTGGCCAGATCATGCGCTGGAATTGTCCGGAATGTTCTTCAAACCAATCGCGAACAGTTCTGGCCCGGTGACATGGCGCATTGTCATCCATAAAAATCCCCTCGTTGTGTGGGTACGTGAAGTCCATGAATGGCTGCAAGTGATATGCCAGCAGCTGAACATAACCATTTCCAGTCAATGATCGGTTCAGTTGCACCAGAGGACCGACTCCATGCCATGTAAAAACAGCCCACACCATTATGCAGCCACCACGAGCTTGAACAGTGCCTTGCTGACAGTTTGGGTCCATGGCTTCGTGGGGTCTGCGCCACACTCGAACTCTACCATCAGCTCGTAACAACTGAAATCATGACTCATCTGACCACGCCACGGTTTTCTACTAGTCCAGGGACCAGTCGATATGCTCACGAGCCCAGGAGAGTCGCTGCAGGCGATGTCGTGCCGTCAGTAAAGGCACTCGAGTCGGTCTTCTGCTGTCATAGCCCAAGGAAGACAAATTTCGCCGCACAGTCCTATTGGACACGTCCCTCGTACGTCCCACATTGATTCCTGCAGTTATTTGACGAAGTGTTGCGTGTCTATTAACATTGACCATTCTACACAGACGTCGGCGGTCTCGGTCGTTAAGTGCAGGTGATCGCCCACTGCGCTGTCCATGATGGGATGTGATGCCTGAAATTTCATACTCTCGGCACACTCTTGATACTGTGGATCTCGGAATGTTGAATTCACTAACGATATCCACAATGGAATGACCCATGCGTCTAGCTCCAACCAACATTCCACGTTCAAATTCTGTTAATTCTCGTCGTGCCGCCATAAATCACGAAAAACCTGTTCACATGAATAACTTGAACACAAATGAAAGCTCTGGAAACGAACTGCGCATTTATACTTTTTCGCTGCGATACTACTGCCATCTGTATATTTGCGTATTGCTATCCCGTGACTTTTGTCACTTCAGTGTACATATATATATAATATAAAAAGAGAGAGAAGGAATGGAGAACGATAGAGAAATCTCGTGATTATTTCAAACTGGATTTACACGTTTAAACTAGTTAATGACTTAAATTAATTAAGAGAAATAAAGTTTTCATATGATAGCTTGACATTTTTGTCCATATTTCTTTTTTTACTTTTAGGCTATATTTTTGTGTAATATATGGAATCGTTATTTGCGAGTTTTCACTGTACAAATTCCGCCCAGACTTTTTGATTAATTTTTCGTAACAGTTTCAGCTAATTGGTTTATTTAATTTGCATGACTTCATACTTTAATGCGAGTCCTAGTAATCTTCGACTACAAAATATCATCAACCGTATCTGATCAATTTGTTTTCTGATTTTCAAATAACAGAACATTAAATTTTTATAATACCCAGGAAAACTTATATCGCTAATGCTCAGAAAATATTCGGCATTAAAATTTAAATCTGTAGTTTATGTTAATATCAAACATCAAATGGGAAAGCAATTTAGATCCAAAAAATCGCACAGAACTTAAAAAAAAAAGATATTTCCTGTTTTACATTCTTACTTAAAAAACAGATAAAATTGTAATATTTCTGTAATTTTTCTGCCAACCAGAAAGCGAATTCACAGAAAAACCATTATTTTTGGTTTTAAAATCCCTCCGAATCCCCAAAAGTCCCAGTTAAAGCGGGAAGAAACTTCTGAAGAAAGCGAAATGTGAATTTAATCTCAAGATAATAGTGGAACTTTTCTCTGTCTGTTATTTGAATCAATGCAAAATGGACGTTAGAAAAGTGGAGGGAAAAATTTGCTCTAATATGCCTTTTAATGTAGTATTAGAAGAGCATATTTTATATAAGAATAAACTTTTATAGGAAACTTAGCATTAATGTTTCATAAAAAGTCACGAACACAGATTACCTTATGGCAATAGTGGTTGCACGATCTTCAATTTGTAATCGTAATCGTCGAGTAATCTTTCGAAGTTACCTCAGATATATATATAGTTATGCATCTGAACCAACTTCTTGCACGGAAGTAGTTGCTATTATAAGAAAAAAATACATTATTATTTCAGAACTAAATAGAGAATGTGGTAAAATGTTTTACTTTAAATGTATGAAAATTTCATTGAGATTTGGAAAAAGAACTTATTTGGAAGAATTTCTCCTACGAATTCGAATGAGTAATTTCTATGGATGACAGATATATGCAAATACAACCGAGCATTTCGATGAAAGAGATTTTCTAGATTATGTATTTCAATCATTCTTTTTCCTTTTCAATCCTCATATAAAAATATGCATCTTTTTTTTACTATATTTTTTTATTGAAAACTTGTTTCTATCTATTTTCTTTTATAAATGTTTCATGAACTTTCATAAAAGAACATCAGAATAATAGCAAGTTCTAAAAAAATGGAACGAATTTTTTCGATGAAAAGAGTTTCTGAGTTCTATCATATAATTTGAATTATCATATTTGTAGAAATGAGATATACAATTTTCACTTTCTTGATGTGCTCGATGATTTTAATTTCGCACGCTTGTATCTTCCTGATGGTAATATAATATTTACCTAATTATCAGCTAATATCTTGTGATAATGAAGGATAAAATGTTTGTTAATATTATGCAAGACAGATAGCTTGACTTAGAACTGCCAAATTTGGCACAAGTATATTTTGTAGGTCGAAAACTATCTAATTTTTGAAATTATAGTTAATAAATTAATTAAAAAGTAAATAAAATTTTGATATTTTCTGTGATAACTCCTAAAATTTTATTATATCATTAAAATAGTGTTGTGTATCTTTTCATGAACTTGAAAGATTTAATTAAGTTTAAATGAAACTACTATTCGCTTCGAGTTAGTGAGTTGCCAAGGACTTAATAAGAAATAAGGAACTAATAAGATTAAATTTTGTTTCCCTGTTGAATGAACGTTACATGTTATTCATCAATATTCAAAGATTGGATTGAAGTACAGTTAATTTTCAGTTCAAAAATTAGGTAATATAGCACTTGAATAATCTGTAACATTTTTTGTAATTTTTTTTATAAAGTTTCAACTAGAGTTCTTTTTCTTTATGCATCCTTTTGACTAAAATAAAATCATAGTTCATTCAGTTATTTAAGAATGTTTTTGGCATAATATTATCTTACAGGTTTTTATTTAATCTATTTTATGTAAAATTTTTAAAAAATATGAATATTTTATAGCATATTTTAAAAACTTCATGCTCACTTGTATCAAACATTTTCTGTATAGTTTTTCTAGTTGGTACCATAAATGTATTTAAAAAAGTATTGTCATGAGCATCCTTTCAATACATACCATCACACTTTTCAACAAAATACTTACTAATAATTCAAAATGTTAAACTTATTATATTATCCTTCCTCGGAGAGCCACCGTTTAAAACAAGTAATGGATCTCCTTCTTCTTTCCTCAGTACCACCATCTTCTGAAAGGGCAACCTCGTTTCCCGCTGAATCCAGTAACAGGTCATTAGTTGATTGTCGACACATTAAGCAGTATTCAGGGCATGGCAGTCAGAAAGTTCTCTAATCTCTAGATTCTGTGAAACTTGAGTCAATTACCCCTTAACTCCGATCATCCTGGAACCGTCCCAGAAATGTCCGAAATTAGATTTTCAGTTCAAGAGGATCACTTATACTGATTAACAGTCTTCATTAAAGGAAGTGAATTAACATCAACGAGACGATGGTGGACGTTGTCACTGCTGCACTGGGAATACGAAGCGAGAATGGTGTGAATGTGGAATTGAATAAATATTGCTCGGTTGTTATTGGATTTTCCCTTCCTTCATAGGGATAAGATGATATTTAAATTGGTTATATTAAATGCGATGTAAATTAGACGTTGCATCTTAAACTTTCCATTTTGAAATTGAGATAGACAGGTTGAATGTTGAAATGAATTAAGAATGTTTGTTCTGAAATACAAGATAGCTTGAAAATGTTTAGATATGTAATAGATTCCACTTAGAATATCTGATTTTGATTATCTTAGCAGAGGATTATTATCTATGTACTAAGGATGACATTTATTTGGATAGCTTGTACTTGCACTTAATAATTCTTTAAAAACATGTAATACAGATGAAAAAAATAATATATATTAATGTTAGATATGTGAGATATTAATTTCGTGATTGAATCAATCAAAATAATAACTGAATAATTTCTTTTTAAAAAATTCGAGACAAAAGAGCAGTTTTTGATGCATTTGATGCAGCACTGACTAAAATGTTGTCTTCAAATATCTATAATTTAAAAGATAATCAAATAAATACAACTTATAAAACAATCAAAAATAAAAATGGAAATTCATAATTTTCTTATTAAAGCAGTTAATTAATTTTATTAATTTTTTTAGACTAAAAGATTACTTAACTGAATTTAAATACTTCTATAGAAGTATTAAAAAATACGCATATATATTAAGCAAAGATATTCCAAATTTGTAGATACCGTACTTTCATATTTTACATCGAGTTCTCATTTCGCATGACATGAAACTTTATTTTATTTTAAAGAATTTTGTAATTAATTACATAGGTCGACTACAAATATTTGTGAAACTAAAGGCTCAATAAAGATAACACTGGGCTCTATATAGGTACCTAATAGCAAATAATAAGTACATGCATTCCTTTAAATTTTTCGGTCACATGAAAATGAATTTGCTTCCATCAATCCTAATTAAAAAAAATTATTTTGCTAACAGTATTTATTTGATTTTATCCGAATAAGTAAATAGAGTCTTCACACTTCATATTTTCATGTGGAATAGGGAGCCAAAAATGTTTAAAATCAGAAATCTTCAGCAAACTTAATTCATCTCTGAATTGAAAGAAATACTCAAAACCGCTGAACAAGTGGATTTAGTACCATGCAAAAAAAAGAGCGATGTTCTCCATTTTATACGATATTTAATTTTAATTTCAACATATATGTAATGTATAGATTCATCTATGGGAATCCTAGAAATTTTGAGATTTTCTCCGATATTTTCAAGTAATTTCTTGCACACTGCTGTTGAAAATCGAATGAACGCACAAAATTATCCTGAAAATACTGAAAAAAATCTTACAGGAAATTTCCTGTTTATTTGTTAAAACAGCACTTATAGAAACACTTATTATTAATAATCAAATATCATCACTTGCCTTCATATTACACTTAAAACGTTTTGAGATGACAACGTATGTATACACATAAATAATGCATTTAAAGTATTACGTAATTAATGTAAAGTAGGTCCAAAAGACTACGCAAAAAAATGTCCACTTGTAGGTTCTTAGAATTTTCAAATTTCTACAACAAAAAATTAACAATGGTTAAAAAACATCCCCAGAAATAGTTGATCAAGAATCAAGATTTCGGCATCTATTGCACTTCATGTGTGAAGAAAGCAATTTCGCCGGCGTCTTGGCATTGGGGAGCGAGTCTTTTCCATGATCTAGAGATCCTGGGCTCGAGTTCTGGCTCTGTTCCATCTGTGAGATGTGTGAATGGGCCCTTCCTTAAAAAGGAGCTGTGCAATCGAACGAGTGGTGCATGAGTGACAAAGTCATACTCTTGGCCCTAGTAAAACAAGAGACGTATCCTATCGGCTTAATTCGCTGTCTTCGTAACAGTAGGCTTGTCCGTGGCAAATGCCAAAAGAAACAATAACAGAAAGCAATTTCCTTCAGAGGACGGTCAAAGAGTACGATTCCTTTTAAATTCATTTGGATGTTCAGAAACCAAACTTCTCCAACGCATAATTATTTTTTATTATCTATGATACAGTTTATTGTTTTAAAAAATATTGTTTTGTTTTCGAGATTATTTATTCCATTTTAATTTTTTAATAAACTATTTTGAATTTTTGAAAATTAAGTCTTTTAATTAAAAAATGTAATCTTCATTTAGTTATTCAAGTCGTCAGAGATCCTTTTGATTCTAAAAACGGAGATTATGTGATATGATATACATATAATAAGGAGTATTTATCATATTAGAAATTACTTATATTATTAATTAAATATATTACTATGATTATTTAAGCATCTATTACCTATTAATTGTAATTTGAATGCAGCGTTAAAGAGTGCAGCCAAGGAAATTGATATTACGAAACTTTTTTACATTTTTTTCAAATTTTTTTTACTGATGATTTTATTGGTTATTTTTAGTGTACGTGTCGTTATCCTTATTGCACAAGAATAAATAGTAAAATTGTATCAAAATGAAAACAAAATATTACAATTTTGTTGCAAATGATTGCGAGAATCTTTAAACGGATATTAAATAAAGTTTAATTAAAGCGTAGAGGTCTTTGAATTTCAACGAGCAAGTAGAATGAAAACAAAAAGAATATCCAAGTAAACCAGACAATGAATCATTAAAAAATCTTAAAGAAGGTTGGGTATGAAGAGAAGGCTTGATAATCCTTGATGAATTCGAAAACAGATCATTAAGAAAAATATATTGATCATAAATGAATGTGAATGTGTTACAGATATTTCCTTATTTTTCCAAGTTAGATGGACATCTCAAAATATGCAAGACATTAATGTGTCTGATCTTAAAAAATCTCTTTTTATCGAAATAAAATTTTGTTTTTTCATTGAATTTAGAAGCATGCTATCAGTTGATCAACATATTAAGTAGTATATAACGCAAGACTGACTAAAAATTTGCTAAACTTCAAATTCCGCGAAATAGACGAAATTAGTTATTAATTCCGATCATCCGATGAGCAATCCTAGAAAGACCAAATTATGTTAAAGATAATTTACACAGATTAAAAATCTTCTTTAAAATGAAGCCAAATTACATTAAACAGACTAAAGAGGATGTTGTCTCTAAAGAATGGAATATCTGGAGCTTGAAATAATAGGGATATGTATTTGAAAATATTGGGTTGCAGACAAATGAACATAGAATATATACCAACATAATAAATTTCCAAATAAATTTTCTATAAATAAGTTTTTAAACATTCGTTTTCAGTAACACTATTCAAGAATTTCAAATAGATAGGAATGCTTATCAAAATATTTTCTAGACTTCTTGAATGTGTGCTTTTTTTAACGGAATTCATCTCTTTTTTTTCTACAGAGATTTCTTTTTTCTTAGAAAATTTTTGTTAGATGTTTTCTACATTTTTTTTAAATCAGAAAACCTGTACAATATTTTTTTGTAGAAAAACCTGCACAACAAATCTTTTTGTACAATATATCTCTTTTGTAACATACATAAATGGTAATAAAATTCTGTTTTATTAAAGAGAACAGCAATTACTGAATTTTTGTAAAGGCTGTATCGCTAAAAATAATCTTTTAAAAGTTCAAAGAATTAAAAATAAATGATATCAATTTGAATAGAAAAATACATATTTTGATACAAAGGCCTGTAGCTGAATAAAGATATTGAAAGAATAACTCAATGAATGGAATTTGAGAAACATCCTTGTAAATTGTATTTGCATTTCATTAGTCATAGAAATTGTTCTATTTTTTTCTCACTAATTCATTTGAATGTTCTTTTATCTTTTTAATCTCTTTGAAGATACAAAATTTATTAAAGTGAAAGAACTTTGAAAAAAATCATAATGAAACTAAAATAAAATATTTTTTCCAAGAGCCAAATTATTTAGTTCCAAAAAATCACATTTCATACAGCTAAATCTATTCTGGAAATTAAAAAGGATAAATAAAGCTGTTATGAGCATAACATAATTTGCATTTGTATCATTTGTATGGAATATTAAAGCTGAAGTATTATATTAATATAGAATAACCAGAATATTAAAGCATTTATATAAAGCCGTCTTTCATTATGTAGAAATGTGACATTAAAATACAATATATATTATATACATAAACAAAGCGGAATATGGCTTTGTAAGGTCTATTATTCTTTGATGGAAACACGTTTCTTATATTGAGAAAAATATCACTTTTATTGCGATTAAGTTACCTTTTTCCTTTCATCTGGAACCACCTTATGTTATCGAAATATTTCTAGGCCAGACATGAATTTTGCAAGATATGATAACTATGAAATGAGCTAATAGGATTTGAAGATTTGTTAGCATTGGTTGATTGCTAACATCTAACAAAATATAAGTTATAACAGATCGAATGTTGCTAATTTCTAGGAGTCGAGTAAGTTATGCCTTACTTATCTCATTCTGAATGCAGTGCTTTAGATATTCGAAATTAGATTTTCAGTTCTAGGGGATAACTTGCATTGATTAACAGTATTCATTAAATGAAGTGATTTAATACCCACGCAACGGCAGGGATTCAGTCACTATAGGGGTTGGATCAGTAATGGTTTGAATATGCACTTGAATAAATATCGAAAGGGTTATTATTGAATGTAGAGTTCAGGGTATAGATTTTAAAATTGAAATATAATATTTAAATTCGATACCACTAGATTTAATAGGATTAAAATGGTACTTTTTCTTAATAATTTTCATTTTGGAATAACATGGAGTGGCTTAAGAAGGAGAATGATGGGGAGAAAAAAATTGTTTGTTATTCGAGGCTTTTAAACTCATTTAGACTATATTTGGAAAGATGATTTCACCTATGAAAACGGTTTTTCTCCATCAAATATACTTTAAGAAATAACAGTTATAATTTTTTTTAAAAGCATGTTATCCCTCGTTGAGATATATCAAACGTTAAAGATTGATAGTTTCATTTCAACTGTTTGAGAGAGTGCAGATGGGGAGAAAGACAGCTATTTACTGCCCCGAAAGGAATGTTAGTTTGACTGTCCAGATGTAAGGTTGGAAAATACTTATTCAACAGTCGACCACAACAAATTCTGTCGATACTGCTACGTTCAGTGGAAGGCTATATGCAAGAAGAAGAAGAAGATATATCATACTAAAAGAAGTAAAAAGGAAATTGCTAGTTAATTTTCAATCGCAAGAAAGTCCAGGGATTGCTCAAAATACCAAAGGATAATATGATTTTGGGCTAATCGTGTTATGATATTATTGATGGGTAATTAATGTGAATTAAATGTTGTTTATCATCAATTTGATCGATATGGATATGTCTGCTTTTTATGGTATCCTAGCATAAGGGTAGATATTCTGCTTAGTGATATGGGTGTTCCGGGTTCGAATCGCAGTTCCAGCATAGTTGTTCTTCCCTCTCCCCCGTGAAAAGTGGTTGGGCAAGCGAATGTGTGAGGGCTATCATCATAAAATGGCTAGAATTCAGACTTCTGCCTTCGGGTACTCAGGGGCCTATACCTTCAAAACCAAGCTTACTGAGATTTTCCATGTCAAGTAACAACAACATATGCACTGTTAAAGTTAATTTTGCGCATTAAATTTGATACATCTAAATTTCTTGTAGTAATCGCGTTGAGTTAGATTAGACTTAGACAGCTGGACAGATTTATTTCCCCTGAATATATTTAGTTCAAAATTTTAATAAAATCTATAAATATGATGTAAAAATAATATGGCAATTTTCGCTCGTCTATTTCGAAACGTTTTGGTGTTATTATATTCATTAACATACTTACAAAATTCAAAAGTGCCATTTCAGATTAGGGGGAGTGGAGATTCATCAACGTTTTTTAATGATTTCAGTGTTTTTATTCTAAATATTCTGCTTACTAGATAACAAAAAGAGTATAATTTAAAACTATACATTCTTATAATCACCAAATTAAACATTTCTCATTTATTAAAATTTTGAACAAGACAGATCAAAATACGTGACCAAATTCGTCCTTGTAATAAAGAAATTTCGGAACACCCACTGAAAATCAATTCAGTTTGCTTAGCTGCAGGCGTATCAATTTCAGAAACCTTGGTTGTAATGTAAGAATATTCATTATTGCCTGCCATTTTAGAAGCTTCATTGAAACTCTTAGCCATGCTAGAGACCGATGATGAGCGGATGAAGGTTAATGGTTTCATCAAGACATAAAGACAGTGAATGGACAGCAGTAAGGCAGATGGGATCCTCATGCAATGGTGAATTAGTGTTGGAATCTGCAAAATTATTTCGTAAACAAAGTTCAATCAACAACTTCAAACAAGAGACTGTCTGAGTAGAATATTTTTTATCATTTGTATTTAATTCTTTTCAATTTTAATTTATTTAGGCTTTTATAATTTTACAGGAGTTTTGCCAAACTTTTACAATTTGCTATTTCGTGTAATACAATTTAATAAAGGAGTTTTCAATTCAACATTTGCAATTTTTATACAATGATTTAAAAGTTTTATTGTTTTTAAAGTCGTGATTTTATTCTTGATTTAACATCCTAACGCAAATAATACCGCTTTCATATCTCTGTAAAAAATTGATAGAAGAAAATTAAAGTCAAAATTATTTTGAATACTTGAAATGCGGAAAAATATTGCTTAAACCACTGGGAGTAGTCTTACAATTTTTTTTCGTTTTCTAATGAAGTATTAACCCAGAATATGCCTTCTATGGAGTGGCTGCAATAGTTAGGAAGCATTAACTTTTGACTTGAATTTAGTATTTTCAATGAATCTATCGAGTTTTCTTTGACGAGTTTTTTGGCGTTTAATTCTTGGCTTGAAGGTTAGGAGTACCCGAATATCGAATTTATGTTTAAGGTGGGTTTTCCACAATTAAAATAAAAATTTGATACAAAACTATATTTGTAATTACAAAATCCCATACCAAATTTGATATATTCAAGTCATTACGACTTTCAGTTAACTCCTTTACTGGTTTTTGAAAGTACAAACAAACGGGCAATCAACTCTAATTAGGTTTGGCTGAAAATTTGATAGAAGTCTATACTATTGAAGTAAAATATGTGTATCGAATGAGGGCATCTCTTTGCGTTTTGTATTTATTGTGTTAAATAATATTCGAACAGCCCTTCGGACAGAATTTTTCTGAACGAATATTGTTCAAAATTTGATAAAAATCTACAAATTTGCTGTAAAGACCGTGTACCAAGTTTCTAACTTCCTAACTTCTAGCTCAAAGTGGTTTTGGGACATCTTTATCACAGGCAAAACAGAAGGATGGATGTACATTTTCCAAAAATGTGTTTTCAGAACTCAAGATGATGTCTAGAATGTGGACATTCATCCAAATTCCGAGTTCGAATTGTTAGGCGATTACTATACATTCTCTATATTAGGTATTGAGGACGTAAAAATGATAAACCCAAATTAGTGTCGATGCGTATTACATCTACATCTGATGCTTTATAAAGTAAGATTATTGGATACTTTTTTGCGAGATAAACTTAAAGTAGATAAACTTAATAATAAAAGTATACATCATAATTATTGATAAATTACGTCATACGATTTAATGTTTTCTAAAAGAATTTGAATTTTTTAACTTATATTCTCTTTATATGTTTAAGAATTATATCAATAACAATTGACCCAAATTATTTCATGGAATTTTAAATTATTTCTTACTTTATCAAATTTTTATATACATGGAATTTTACATAAATATTTTCTCTTTTTATTCCTCAGAAACTTTCACTTATAAGTCGTCTGCAGTTTTTGTAGACAATTCCTTTTAAAAACCCAGGAATGTATACTTTTAGAAGATAAAAACTTTCATTTTATATTATTATCGCATCTCAGTTCTTGTAAAATAGCACAAATGCTTTATAGCACATTGAGAAATTTGCACATATTCACAAATGAATCAGGCAAAATTTTTTTGAAGAATATCAAATTAGTATTTACTTTCTAAAGTTATATTATCTAAAGAATAGGAAAAAAAAACTTTTAAAGAAAGAAAGATTTAAAAACTTTAAAAAAGTAAAAAATAAAAACTTAATGAGTTGCTGTTTAGAAACTTCGTGCTTATTGTATTTGTAATCCACCACTCAGAGCTATAACATTCTTTTCATTAGTTAATTCGAATACTTTTCCTTTTTTTAAATCTCAACGGAGATCCTGAATTATTAAAGTAAAATAAGTTTGACGATAATCTCTCTAAAATTCAAATCATTCTCCTCCATAACCATAACTGCTTTTATTCATAAATTCATATAACGAAAACTTATTTTATGAACTAAATACATAAACATAGCCACAACAGCTTAACATAAATTGTATTCGTTTCTCTTTTATAAACCATTAATGCAGCGCTTCCCTTAAGAATTTGAACACATTTATGAAACATTTCGCTTTAATACAGCATTGAAAGGCATATCAAAGCAAAATTTCCATCTAGTTTTGCAGCGTCCATCATTCTTTGATGCAAATCGCAGTCAAATTCATTCTTCATAGAGAGGGAAATATCATTCTTATTGAGATTAAATTTTCATTTTGTTTCTTTTCTTGTTTTTTTTTGCTTCTCGTTTTTATTGAATTTCTTTTAAAAGTTGATACTAGTTTTCTGCGAATTCTTTTTATGGAGAATGAAAAGCAATTTAGAGAAACGTTTTTTTTTAACAGCGTTTGTTTTCAAATAGTTTAAAGAGATATATCTTTATAAATAACTGCAATGCATTGTCCTTAAAGATTTTTAAATCTGATGTATTGAAATGAAAAAAATTAGTTAATTATATTACTATTACTAGTCTAAATTATTAAATTAATTGTTTATAGATTCTTTTATCTAGTAGAACAATACGGCGTTATTTGTAACATGATGAATGTCTACATAATTAATACAATTAGGACATAAAATTGAGGAAAACAAAGCAAAAAAAAAAAAAGAAACTATATTTATATTGTGTATTTACTTTTCCCTCTAACATTATTATTTTTAGATAAAAATCGAAACAAGTAAATGACAATTTTTTTCCCGGAATTATACAATGAATTTAAAATATTTGTATCATACATTGCAATTCTGTAGATTATTCCATAAGATGATGTATTAGTTACTAGATAGTATAAAATCAAAATACTAACATTGTTTAAAATAAAACATTAGGCGATATTAGTTGTTTTGGTTTAAATTCATCCAATAGATCAATGCATCAGTGAATAATTACATTGAATAATTGCATCAATTACAATGAATACACTTCAACGAATAAATAATACAGAAAAAGAAAACTTTAGATTTATAAGAACATTTTGTAGTTGTTGTTTATGACACTTTACAAACTCTCGGACAATTATCTGTAAGAGATTCAAACATTTTGATAAGTATTTCTCTCGATTACTTCAAAATTAAAACATTACAAAAAGCGAGATTAGTGAAATTTGTTTTCGAATAAAAGTTTTTACAGTGATTAAATTTCACAATGATTGTTTTTTCTAAGTTTTATTTAGTTTTTTATTATCACAACAGAAAAAAGTTACAAAATATGAGGGAAATCATCATACTACTTGTTTTTTCACTTTCTTAATCATAATTCACATCCATTCCTATTCTTCTTATTTACTGAATTTTTATATTCACAAGTTCATATTTATTCTCATTAATTGGGTTTCCTAATTTGGTGTTTTAATGAATTTAACATCAGATTTTGTTGTCGATTATGTCCATGACATGAAATTAATAAAACAAAAGTGCTATAAAATTGAATATATAATTTGGGTGCATTTATTTCAGTCGTTTGAACCAAACTTTGACCAGATTAGGATTGTAGCCGAGTAATATAAACATTAGACAAAAGTGATCACATCACTGGTGTGTAGTGGGTGTTACTGGCTTATTAAGATGCCACCACAATACTCTCCCATCAGTGAGTCGTGGAGCGACGAACGATATTATAGCGCCAAGTTTTGTGGCGAGCGTGTGAAAGTTGTTGCTGCTGTGTCAAGTGAGTCTGACAGCTTTTGGTTGCTGCACAGGGTTTTTGTCGATTTTGTGTTGGTTGCTTTTTGTTGCAGGTAGATGGCGCCTAGCCAGCTTTTAAGGTTGTGTTCGTTCATTGTTAGAGGTCACTAACGTGGTAAGAGAGATTAATACGGAGCAGAACCTGGGACTTTTTTTGGATTGTAGCTGCGTAACACAAGCATTAGACAAAAAGGATCACTGGTGTCTAGCGGCTGTAACTGGCTTATTAAGGTACTACCACAGATGACATCTTTCCTTGAAGTCATTACGCTTTTCATTTATCGCTTTTGCATTCTTGCAAGGTCAACAGATAGTCTTTGATGAATTTTTTTCCATTTTTTTATGGACCAGCAATTTTAATGATTAATTTGAGTGCCGAATCTCATCCGTTAAACTCTGAATATTTTTAGTACTAGGCCAGCAGAACAGATATATTCTACAAATGGATAATATTCGAAACTTGATAGAAATTTACAAACTTGATGTAAAACTCTAATTTGTCTAGCTCAAAACGTTTTTGAGTTTTTTTATACTACTTTCTTTTGTATACTTTATTTACGAAAAAGTATAAAATAATCTATCGAACTATTTTTGTATTGCAGTGACGTAATTTTGGTGGTTATTGCTTTTAAAACATATGGATTTAGAGTGTTTTAAATAGCATTCATTTCAAAATATTCAATTCTTTCAATTTTTCAGTACAAAAAGAGTTACAACTGCAATCAAATAATGAAATAAAATTAAGACTTTTAAAGAAGGGTTTTTATAAGTGGCTTAGAAGACTATGTTTCAAAGAATAAAATTATAAATATTTAGAAGCAGAAAACGTGATTCAATTATGAATAAAACTTAAAATAGTTTTAAAGAGTTTTATTATTGGTAGTCTTATATTGTAGATATCTTACTCAAAGTTGCTTAGAAGCATACTTTTCGAAGAATGGAATCATAAATATTAGAAGCAGAAGACCGTGATGCAATTATAAAATAAGATTAAGACTTTTAAAGGAGGTCTTTTTTTAGAAGTTGCTTATAAGTATACTTGTCAAATAATGAAATCCTAAATATTAAAATAAGAAAATTTTGATTCAATAATGAAATAAGATGAGGATATTTAGGACTTTTATAAAGTTGTTTAAAAGCATACTTTCCAAGGAATGAAATTCTAAATATTAGAAGCAGAAAACTGTGATTAAATAATGAAATAAGTTTAAGAGATTATTTAATGACAATCTTATTAGATTGCCTTTTGGCTTAGTTTTGTGATATGCTGACAATCGTATTAGAAATAGTTTAGCATACTTTTGAAAGAATGAAAAAATAAATATTAAAAGCAGAAAAATGAGATTCAATAAAAAAACAAGTTTAAGAGACTTTTAAAGACAAACTTATTAGAAGTTGCTTAGAAGCTTGCATTTCAAAGAATGAAGTTATGAATACTAGAAGTGGAAATTTCTTTATAAATATACATTAAGCCTCTTAAGAAAAATATTAAGTCTCTTTCCAATTTCAGTAGATATCTTACTCATAAGTTATTTTCAGCGATCAAATAATGCTTCATATATTTCAGTTGATTGGTTAGGTAGTTTAATTACGTGTAATGGCGCAAGAATCAAATAAGATGCAATTGTGCAAGCATAAAGTTCCATACATTTTGACTGCATAATGACATGGTATATTTTATGCATGAAAGTTGTTTATTTGGAAATAAGGATTCCAGTCTGAACGTTAGTTATGACCTGTATTTCATTCCAAATTTTTAATCCAAATGTACTGAAGTAGCCCCTAATTATTTGATTTAGTTATTGGTTTATACAATTATTAAAGAATGGTTACCGATATTATTCAGTTACTTTTGGTTAGTATAGTGTATAAACTAGAGGATGAACTACTTACGTACATCTTCGTCAAAAAGAAAAATTAAAACCTTGTTTTTATGTTTCAATTGATGAACTTTATATGTTTAAACACAAGTATTATTTAAAGGATGCAAAAGTATATTGTTACGGATTTCCTATCCATCGAGCTCGTTTGCGTGTATAGTGAGTGTATGGTGTGAGATAAACACAACCAACTGTCCTTTATTAGATGATGCAACGACAACGTTTATTTATACGAAGACAGGAAAGCACAAAGCCGACAAATATTTATAGTCGACTAATATGTACAGCGAAGGTGAACACTCAGGACATCACACAATTTTACTCTACAATAGACAGTAGCTCACAAGTAGAAATACGGTAGTAACAGCGTCCACAGCACACAGAGCAGTCAGACAGGGTTCAGCAGGAGTGGAGATCCTCGAAGCTTTGCTCTACGGTCTCTCCAGACGGTATTTTTTTTTCTCTGTGGCTCTAATTCATGATTACTACTCAGCTCAGGGCTACCAATTCAAGACCACTTACCAGGATTACTACTATTACCAGCAACTCTGTTGGTGACTGCTTCAGCTTGAGATGACCGATCTTTTATAGTTCCAGGGAGGCGGGGCTAAAAGCTTCTGGACTAATCAGGGCTTATCCGGACGTATCGGTTCCTAGTGAGTGCATAGAAAAAATTCTTGATGTTTCGGGTATTATCCCTTTTGTCATCAAAGACGTCAAATTCGTCACTAAACGGTCGCCAAGCTCAGGGATCACTGACGCGATATCCGACACCATCTAATACAGATGACTGTAAATCAGTCTTTCTTATCAATATACTATTCGCGCTGGTAAGCAAAATTAGAGGCTCGTAACAATATTTATAGATGCCAAAGAAAATGCTATTATTTCCTGATTCTGTTCTTTTAATTATATCTTGTAATATGTATATTATCCTTAAAAACTACAATCGAAAGACTCTTTTGTACACCAGTCAGAAGTGTAAAAAAATTGCATAAATTTGCCTTTTAAGAACTCAAAGTATTTTCTGATAAAAACATAAAACATTGTTATCTTCTAAATAATCATAAGAAAATAATTTCACCTACTGCCTTTTTTCTGCTAAACAGGGTTGTATAAAAATACAATTTTTGTCATTTTTAATATTTACCCTTAATAGAAACCATAATATTTTCATGCATTTGAGTGCCTTATTAGGTGAAACCTTATAATTGGAAGTAAATCTTAATAGTTAAAGAAATAAACTCCTCGTTGACTTTGTTTTTTTACAACGCATTTTACCGGGGATAAAATGCTTCAATTCATATGGCTGTATTTTCTTACAAAATAATTTTAACATCGAGAATTTACTAAAAGGTTATTTTTATTATTTTTCAAAAGTAAATTTTTTAAAAAAACTCCGCGTTCGAAGAGTTTACTTAATTCCTTTTAAACCTACGAACGTATCATTAATTGATTGCGATTGTGCTTAATAGTTTTCAACATATGATTGACACACGTGTGCTAATATCTGGATTCTTGAAAACGGAGTTACCCTCAGCACCGATCGTTTTGGAGAAAGTCCCAGAAATGTCTGAGATTAGAATGTCAGTTCAAGGGCTTTGTTGATTAACAGTCTGCATTAAAGGAAGTTAATTGGCAACAATGATCGGTGGAGACGTTGCCACTGGTCCTCGGATTAGCACGAAACTGGCATTTTATGATTACTGGCATTGAAATCTTCAAATTCCTTCATTGACAGAATACAATGTACATATACGTATATAAAATAATTAAGATGGGAAAATGATGAAACAAGCCACTTCAGTTTCAGTATATTTATTCAAGTAAAAAGAAATAGATGTATTGACAATAAGTATTTAGTCCAATTAACCACAAACCATGTACTTTGCCCACCTTATTTTAAAAGATTCAGCTTGAGAAACTGTAGTTGTAGATGTGGTAATGATTATGATGATATTCCCCGCTACATTTTCCATTGCCTATTCTTCATCACCTCAGAAAATTTATTAAAACTCAACAAAATATTTCCCAAATCTTGTCAAATAATAAATTATTTTTAGAAGCCCAATATATCTTAGATTTCCTGTATCACAACGAAAGCGAAATTTTCCAAACAGAATAATAATTTATCCTTGTATATCCCATCTGGACTAAACTTTGCACTCCAAAATTTTTTAAAAAATATTTTTTGCGACAAAAGAAATAAGTACTCGGTTATATTTTGTGACATAGCCATTCATCTTAGTACTTCAAGTGTAAATGTTTTTTACCAGTTTCAAACTTTAAATGGGCTTTCCCATTGTCCCTCTTCAAAGTATGCACAGAGAAACTCAGGCACTGTTAAAAGTGGACAATACATTGTGATTATAAGAAAAAATTGAAAAAAATCTTTTGTTCTGAATAATGGACTCTAACTTTCGTTGATCCTATATGTATATATTATTTATTGTTTATGTTTATTCATACTTATTATTTACTTATTTTTATTTTATTTATTAATATTTTATTTTTCTTATTCTTTTGTTCTTCTCTCTATGCTTTTATTTTATTGTTAAATGACAAAAGGTAAATGCAAACAAACCGTCATAGTAACGTTTCAGATCTTCAATAACGATTATACAGGTGTATTTAATGGGCCACGGTGGACTGGTGGTAAAGTCTCGGCTTCGGAACCGGAGGGTTTCAGGTTCGAGACTCGATTCCACCGAAGATCCGTCGTGTGAGGGGGTCTCTTGCACGTTCAATCTGTCAGGCCAAACGTCCTCCTCCTGGTGTGGTGTGGAGAGGGGGTTGCCACTTCAGGTGTCGTCCTCGTCATCTGACCGTGGTTCAAAATTACGAGGTCCGTCCCAAAATAGCCCTCGTGTTGCTTTAAACGGGACGTTAATATAACTAAACTAAACTAAGTTGCATTTAATTCAACACCCGCTTAACTAATTAATGGAGTTACAAAATATTCTTCTGAATGCTCCGGACTCGAAGTATCACCAAACACTCCATTGATTCAGAGGGGAAAAAGATGTCAACGAAATCAAAATGAAAGAAATATGCATCAAAGATTAATAGAGGTTTAAATAGATTTAACCGTTGCTATATAAATAATTTCTAAGGCTTGCTAATGGAAATTACTATTTATATCTTTGAAAACTATTATCTCATAAGAATAGTTTTTCCCTTATCTAAAATTCAATTTTTTTTGATAATATCAATTTTGTATGTGTATAATTTTTTAAAATATAATTTGGCACGCAATCTGTATTTAATGTTATAATGAATTTCAAACTCATTCATCAAAATACTCAATCACGTGATTTAATGTTTATTAAGTTAATATTTAAAAAATTCTTTTTTTTTTTGGCATTTGCTCTCAAATAGGAATTTTACTTTCCTTTTATATTGTGGCACCGACACTTTTTAATTTGCAACAGTGGTAATTCATAGTAGACGGATTAAATTAATGCCTTTCATTGCTTTCAAATTACAAGATGAAAAAAAAAATGTGTTTCATATTAATCGTTTAATGGCCTAAAAAGTCAATAATATGGGGAACATGCCGGTTGCCAAAGGCGGCAAGTATTAAATAAGACTATAATTAGGTTACACTTCAAATTTTCTTTTCTAAATGGAGATTTATTTTCTTTTTATATCTCCTTTCTAAAATAGAGATTTATTTTGACATTTTATGTTTTCTTTCTGAAACTGAGATTTATTTTGATACTTTAATTTTTCTTTCTAAAATTCAGATGGGGATTTTATAATGGAAAAAACTGTGATCTCATATGTTGGAAACCATAATAAATAATCGCTAAAATGTAAAGTAAATTACTAGTTTCTATGATGAATTTCTGATAACATTTGAATGATAGCTCGATGTAACTTGAAACTAGTTAATTTCTAAATGTGTAAGAACTATACCATTATGAATTAGTCACTTATCACTCACGTTTTAAGTACTGTTTTATTTGAAAAATCAAGTTCTGATTATTATCTGACTGAAGCACTAGTATAAAGTTCTAAATAAAATTTAAACCTCTTTTTCACTAATTTATAATTCTAGATAATTATGATTATTAACATCGAATATTCGATAAAGATAAATTTAAATTCTAGGTTAGTAGCTACTGTGATTGATTTTGTAGATATATATAAATTTAAAGATACAATAACTCTTAATTTTGAGCAGAAAAGTTTTTAAAACTTTATTTGCAGATCTAAATTTTATGAACATAATCTGTACTTTAATATCATATTTAATAAATTTCTTTCAAATATTCATTAAGCTAAAAAATCGGATATTTGAACTTCTTTATTCAAAAATGAAAAAAAAGAGATATTTTTTTTTACAGAATTTTTCATTATTTTGCAAAATCCTAAATTTTTAGAACTCCTAAAGCAGTTCTTTTTGTGAAAAAACAAGCCAAATTATTTCGAAAAAAAAAGTATTTCTCTTATTATGACAAAGAAATTTAAAACTAAAATAATTAAAAAATAATGTAGTGAGAACTTTGGGAAATTCTCGTGACAATTTTGTCTTTTTTCCACTAAATCATTCAAATTACTTTGGCTTTCAAATCTCAACGGATGTGCCTTTATATTACAGCAAAATAAAATTTTCTTTCTATTTCAAAATCCGAAAAAAAAAGCAGTTTCTATTTCAACTTAAATTCCGTTTGTGCCAAAAAACTATATTCGTAAAGCCATTTATTCCTATAAGGAGCATAAAATATGAACACAGATATCACCAACATAACATAATTTGCATTTTTGCATTTCATATATAAGATAAATGCAAAACTTCCTGTAAGAATCTAAATAACTGTACGGAACATTTCATCATAATGCAGCAGTGAACGGCATATCAGAATGGAATTAACATCTAGTTTTACGGATGACGTCATAAATTGATGCAAATAACAGGCAAATATGTTCTTGGGACAGAAATATAGTTCTTACTGGGATTAAATTTCTGAGATTTCTGCTTTCCTCAGAAAGTATTTTTCACTTTAATTGAGTTATTTCCTAACGTAGGTAGTTGTATTGTTAGGAAAAACTTGGAAGCACTTATTTTTCTTTAAATACATTTTACAGTAAAAATAAATATCAGAAATGTTATATTTAATTTTTGAATTTTTAAGAACGGTGGAAAAGGAATATCTTTTATTATTGTAATAACTAGATGATAAATTGCTACCAAATTAGATGCTTCATATTTAGATAACAATTAGTTGAATCATATTTATTAACAGATTACATAATTTATTTCTTAAATGTATTTTGGAAGTGCTAAATAAGGAAGCTTAATAAAAACGGAATATTTAAGCAGATTTATTTTAGTGAAAATAAATTTTATTGTATTTAGGATGTTTAGTCAATGCGTATATTATTCTGCTGTCAAAGTTTATTAAACTGCGCAGAATGTCTATTAAATTTTATACCTAGTCTCATTCCTTTCTTTTCAAAACAACGGCAGTTATGGTCATAAAAATTTATTTTAGGTCCAGTAAAATAGCTATGTGCTACATTTTGAGACTACTTACAACCGTCATTTAATTGAGGATACTACTATTAGTGCTATCATTTTGAAAACAGAATAAGATAAGAAAAAAAATAATGAATAATATTTCGACTGAAGAAATTCAAAATTAAATTTCTCTATATTTGAAATTTCGTTCCCTTTTTAGTAAAATATGACTTACTATTCTGTTATTAACATTAACCCATCACTATATAATATCACTATTTACCAATCATATATTTTTTTAGTTCATTTCTTAACTTTAATAAAACATTCAAGATTTCCCAATGGCAGTAATGTATGCTCTTTTTATTACAGAACGATTAAAATTACTTATTACTAGATTATTATTTGAAAAACCTGCCTCATGACGAATGATGTCCACAAGGAACATTTGCTGAGAATTTAAGAAGTTTATGATACCATGTGAGACGATCCTCAATATTTACTGTTTCTATTGTCTTTAAAGTATTGGCCGGTACGTAAGTCATTGCTGTAGAAATCGCAAATAAAATAGGGACTTCTCTACTTAAGTTGTTGAATAGTTATGAACTTTATTGTCTGTGTATTTAATATTACTGTATCCTAAATATCTTTTCGTACAAAATTAAGGGGTTTATGAAAATGTTGCACATTTCTGACCTCTCTCAATATTCTTTATTAATTGTGTAACGCTCCCTTTTCCCAATCACGATATGTTGCATTTCCAGACAGCTGTTCACCACCTGTTAAAACCCTCCATTGTTCAAAGCCTCCAGATTGCTAGGTGGGGGATCTCTTTATCGCCGAGTGGTCGGCACATCTGGTCATCAGTGCTCAGCTGAAAGACCACACGGGAGGCTCATTGGTGTGAGAAAAAACACAATCAGCAGTCCTTTAGTAGAAAGAAAACAACGAAGTTTACTCACACGAAGACAAGACAGCCATAAGACGGCAAATATTAGCAGATGGCAAATAATGCTCAGTGATTACGAACACACAGCAGCACTCAACAGCAGACAGTATCACACACGTAGAAATTTAGTGTTGAAAACGTCTACAGAACACAAAGTGATCAGATAGGAATCAGCTACAGAAGGGATCCTCGGAGCTTCGCTCTACGGTCTTTCCAGATTACTGAACTACTCCCTTGTCTCTTCTTGCTTGTCTGCCGATCCATTTCTCAATTCATGACAACTCCTTTCTTCAGGAATACTTCACGCCGACCTAATTCAGAGCTAATTCATGACAATTCACTAGAGCCCTACTCACTTGAAGAGTGCCGGCTTTTTATAGTTCCAGGGAAAGAGGGCTAGAAGTTTTTGAACCAATCAGGGCGTATTTGGACGTATCTCGGTGCCTAATGGATGGACAGAGAAAATTTTCAACGTTTCTGGTATTGTACATTTTGTCGCCAAAGGCACCAAATTCACCGCCTAGTCACTAAATAGTCACCAAGTCCTTGGATCATTGACGCGACATCAGATACCATTCGATATAGATGACTGTGAATCAATCTTTCCTATGATGACTGTATTCATGCTGGGAAGCAAAATTACAGGATATCTGTACTTGGTATCTTTTGAAAACTAAAGGATCAGAGAACATTTTGAAGCAATAAAAAAATTTGACGTTTTGAACGATTCCCGAAATTTCGGGTGTGTACATACATCTTAAAGAATTTGCTTACCTTGTTCCGAAGCTTTCTTTAAAGGAAATGAATCTATTTCAAGACAAGTGAGGACGTTGTCAGTGTAAATTTAGAAACATAAAATTTAGAATAGAGTGATCAAAGATTGGGCGATTTTTATTTAAGGCCCCTGTTTATTCAGTTGAGATAATATCAAAATGTAATGAAGTTGTTTGAAATAAATTCTCTTTAGAAGTTTCCTCAATATTTTTCCTTTGAAAAGGGAATGGCTAGACAATTATCAGAGTTGTTTTGTCTGCATTTACCTAGAAAAGGGATTAAATAAATGCTTGTGAGAGCAGTAAACATCTTTAAAGGTTTTAAAATTGCAAAAGCAGGACGATTAATTAAGTTACGCAAGGTAAAATTTATGACTTATTTCAAAACCAGAATATGGTATAAACGTATTTTAGTAGAATTGGAATAGTCCTAGTAAGTAGAAGTCGCTCTTACTTACACTGAATTAGATGATAAAAATAACGTTATTTTAAAATTGAAAGTATAATATCTTGGTTATCTTTGTTAGATTATTAATGATGTGGTTTCTAAACTGGTACTTATGAGTCTTAATTATAAGCCGTAATTTATTTTCTGAATGCTTTTATAATGTTAAAATAATGAATTTCCTTATATGCAATGACATTCATTGTGTATTATACAACTGCTATTTGTAACAATCTTTTAGTTCATTATTTTTCTTACGAAATGGCATCACTATGGTAAGGTATTGAACTTCGGGACAGATGTTTTCGTGGTCGAAACCGAATTCCATCAAAACTCTATCATATACACAGGCCTAACGAACATTACATGTGGCAAAGTGGGACAAGCACATCGAGGAGTACAAAAACAGAGAACGTATCCTGAAGGACTCAGATGCCATTTCCGTTATCTGACCAAGGCTTAGATATTCTCGTTCCATCTCAATATAGCAAGAGTATTGATTTCAAAAGGGATGTTAATGTAACTAATCTTTTTCTTACAATATAAGAAGCCTTAATATTTTCGGTCCATTTTCATTTCAACATGAGGAATTTAAGTTTTACGTATATATTTTCATCTTACTAGCCGCCTTTGGTGACCTGCCTTTTCGCCAAAGTTCATGATCATTAAAATTTCAATAATTAAATATTTTATGCAACTTCTAATTTAACAGCTTCTTCATCAAAATGATTTGAATTTCAAACTTTGATAGTCAATCATAATTTATTCATTCTTAATATTATAAAGATCTTCAGCCATAGCGTAATATATATCTTTCGAATTTTCTGTTAGCTTCCGAAGATTGCATGCTTTAAATGAAAGTGGAAATGATTTAACTGCAAGCAATACAAGAATTTTTTTACTGAAACAAAGCATTTTTTTTATATGATTACTGAAAACAGAGAGTCGGTGAGCATTATCATTTAAATGGGAACTAAACAATATCTTTCTTAATTTATTTAATTTCTGAAGAATTTTTCAACAAAATTTTCTCAGATTCATAGTGAGCAGATCGATTAATTAATGATGTTTAATTTTAACGCATAAAACATTTAAAAAAATAAAAAGAATGTATAAAATAATTGGCCGAAAACAGGCTTAAAAACTACTTAAAAACAATGTATTTAAAACTATAAGCATATGCAAAACATAAATGACCAACATAAATACAATTTAGTTACAAAAGCGCATAAGTAAACTAAAAATAATTAAATTCTAGTCCGTATCCGCAAATGCTTGAATTTTTCTACGCTATATAAATTAGAAAATTTTTATTTGATTTATTCTGTTTTTTTAAAAATTAAAATGTACTTCAGAACGAATCTGAAAGATTGATTAATTAACAGTGTTTGGTTTTAAATCCACCAAACATTAAGAAAATAAACAGAATTGTTTGAAATAATTGTCGAAAATACGTTAAGCGTGACCTCATTTGCGTGGGAAAAAAACTGAAGCCATACTCATTTGGCGATAGGAAATGGAAGATTTTTTGACAGGGAAGTTTGTTTCTAATTTATTATAGAAATTCTAATTAAAAATAAAAAAGAGACTTCAGGTGCACATTCCTGACCCCCAAGGTATAAATGTATCTCATTTAATAGTCGCAGATCAAACGGTTTGGACTGTAGAACGGTAGAACCATTTAATGAAAATTAAAGAGAAATCGATTCATCACACACACGCACACACACACACACACACAGAGAGAGAGAGAGAGAGAGAGAGAGAGAGAGAGAGAGAGAGAGAGAGAGAGAGGAGAGAGAGAGAGAGAGAGAGAGAGAGAGAGAGAGAGAGAGAGAGTATAGATAAGGAACGAAACACAAATAATACGTTATTTTTAAGGTTCAATTTGGAATATCCAATGACAACTTTTAGATTTTAGTTGCATATTTACCTCTTTCAAGTTTGGTATTTTCTAAGCTGCGAAATCAATGTTCTCGTTGGTCTTGTTGAATTATTTGATTTCTTTTGACGAATTTAAATAATCAGTATAAGTTATATTCTAGACTGAAAATCTAATTTCGAATAATTATGGTGTCATTTCCAGGGTGATCGTATATGCAGAATAATTTATTTGAGTTCTGTAGTATCTATAGATTAATCAATTTCTTATCTATTATGCTCTGGATTTTGCTTAATGCATTGCCAAACGGATAATGGTCTGTTTCTGAAAGAAGGAAGGAGTTACCTTTCAAATAAAAGACATTATAAAGTCAGGAGGAATAATTTTTTAATTTACTTTCTTTCTAATAAAGTATATGTAATTTTATTCATGTAAAAATTACTTTTTGAGACAAATATACACATGAAATACACATGTTATACACATGAAAAAAATAATTTAGTAATGAAAAAGATTAATCACATGTTATCGAAATAGTATAGGAAATAATAAATAGGAAATATTTCTCCTTAATAAGAGAAATGGTTTGATGATTGATAATCCAAAAATATTTTTCAATTTTCATTGCTTAATTCAAGGGAATCGCATTCAATTCTTTAAAGATGCATAACATAAAACTGGTTGTATTAGTGGATATGTCAAGCGTAACCAAATTTAGAATCTTTTGATTAAAAAAAAAATATACTATATTAAGTTCTAAATCCTGATGCGCTGGCTTGCAGTTGTTTTGGATTGCTTAGAAGAAGATAACAATCAAGTTTTATATCGAAGATAGTAATAAAGGTTTTTAGTAATTAATAATAATTTCAATATCATTGAATTTAATGCATTTTTTGCTCGTCAAAGCAAAAGCAAGAAGTTTAAAAAAAAAGAAGCTTTTAAAAGCTTCTTAAATCTGAGGTAATGACTTATTAACATTAATTATTTGCCGCGGCTTCCCTACATCTAATTATTCTGCTTTATGTAAGTAAAAGTAATAAACATACAAGGTGGTCATAATTAAATTTTACTCTATAAGCACCATCATACAATGCTTTTGCGTTGGTGAACTGATTGCAACGACATTTGGTATATGGACTATACACGAGATGCGATTTCGGTGTTTCGAAAACAATTTTTAATTCCAAAATGTCCACCAGATGGCATATTTTCTGGAAAAGGATTAAATTTAACTCAATAATCCACCGAACTAGAATGCAGAAAAGATGTTAACTATTATGAATAACAAGATTATGAGTAAGAAAATAAGTAATGAGTAAGAATTAGGAGTTATAATATGTAAAACCTGGAAAAGCTGTCAGTTCTAGAAAAAGATGTCATTATTACAGCCAAAAACATGAACATAAAACATGACAACGACAGTTTCTTACCCCAAAGCCTCCTTTACTTCGCAAATATGCTACTCTTGACATTTTTTTATAGAACTGACAGCCTTTCCCTGTTTTATATTTTATAACTCCTAATTCTTGCTCATTACTCATAATCTTATTATTAATAATAGTTAACATTGTTTCTGCATTCCATTTTGATCATTTATTGTGTTAAAATTAATGTTTTATCTGGGAAAGGCGCGCTCTGGTGGACATTTCAGAACTAATTTTTTTGTTGAAATTCTGTGATCTTTTATAAGTCTATAGACCAAATTTCGTTACGATCCGTTCATTCGTTCGTATTGTAGAATGATATTTATGGGGGATTTTTAATTATAAACACCCTGTGTACCTCTAATTAAAAAATTCTTTTAGTTTCAGCATTAGAAATATTCATGGCAGGTCTTAGCATCTGTATTCATAAAATTGCCCATGGAATAAACACGGAGTTTCCAGGTTCTTCGTAGCCTTTTGAACAGATTAAGTTTTTAATAATTTTTTTTGTAATCTGGTATTGTTAATCTTTTAAATGAAAAAATAACAGGAGCTGAAGGCAGTTTAATGTTTTTTTTGGCTTAGATATTTAATACTTTTTTAAAAGGAAAAAGATGCACTAATTGGGTTTTTAATAAAAAGGTCTAACCTATGATACTAAGAAATAAAAATTTATTATGGGTCAAAGCAATTAGTAATTGATGAAAATTTTGCGGAGGCCCATATAAAATAGTTTTTAGAAGAAAAATTTTGACGGATGATATTATTCTTGGGATGAATATTATTATTGCTCCATTCTTGTTTTCTGGTCTAAGATTTCTGGATTTTTTGACTATCATAATACTTTCTCTTTGCGTATATTGTAGACGAAAATGTATTAAAAAGACGATATAAAATAAATATATTGACTAGGTTAATCATATTAAAGTCCCATTTTAAAGCAACAATAGGGGGTAACTCTTAATTTTAAAATCTAGACACCTGAGCTAGCACCCCTCTCCACACCTGGGCCGTGGGGGCCTGGTGGTAAGGTCTCGGCTTCGGGGCCGGAGGGTTTCAGGTTCGAGACTCGATTCCATCGAAGAACCGTCGTGTGAGGGGTCTCTTGCACGATAAATCTGTCAGTCCAAACGTCCTCCCGCTGGTGTGGTGTGGTGTGGAGAGGGGGGTGCCAGTTCAGGTGTCGTCCTCGTCATCTGATCTTGGTTCAAAATTGCGAGGTCCTTCCCAAAATAGCCCTCGTGTTGCTTTAAACGGGACGTTAATATAACTAAACTAAACTAAATCCACTCAACACCAGCGAAAGGACGTTTGACCGGACGGATTAGCATGTACTAGACGCGCTTAAATGACTCTCTTCGATGAAATCGGGTCTCTTGCCTGATACCTTAGCACCAAGTCACCACGGTCTATCAACGCATTGTGTGTGATTAATCTAGACATTGAAAATAAAGATGATTGAAATGACTAGGAAGCCCCAGAATCCTGTAAAGGATTGAAAAAGAAAATACGTTGAAAGATGTAATGCGCTTACAAAAATAAAGATATTTCTTGGTATTACAAAATCGGAAGATTTCTTTACACCAATTCGAAGGTATTATTTGAAGAGTACCATGAGCTGGGTATATTTTATTTAAATTTTACTTCATTTTGTGAAATATCTTTTATTAGTTGTTAATGTTAATCAGTTGTTATCAGTTGTTAATGTCAAATGTTAATCCAGAGGGACATAATTTTATCCAAATATATAATATAATTTTAAATAATAATTTATGTAAGCTGTAAAAAAAACGCGCTTTTTCGAATAAAAATTAAATGTTTTTTTTTTCCATTCAAATTATTCTATTATTAAATCATACCAGAATATGTTAATTATTATGATCTGTAAAGATACTATAAAATATCAAGTTAAAAAACATGTCTTTGTGTCTTTGCAAAAATTAAACTTATCAATATTTCTTGTCAAAGATATTAATAATTATTATTGCACACATTGCATACATTGTAAAACAGCATTTATTGTTGGATAGAAAACATTAATTACCGATTATACTACAACGAAAAACCAGTGTAGCGTGGACCAAAAGCAACATGTACGTTAAACGCATAAAACTGATTCTTCTCGAGAGCCCGTTTCAGATTAGTGTCATAAGATGGGCAAGGGACGAGATGATATTAAGTGAGAGAAAACTTATTATACATCATTTTCTTCTCATCTTTGACAACAGAACACGCGAAGCAACCATTTAGAGGAAAAAAAAAGTATTTCCTGAAGATGCTAACTTATAATTATGAAGCGCTTTCTTTGCTAAAAGATCATTCTTCTTCTGCATTTTTTATGTCCCGATGTTTCCTTATGATGGCTTGGAAGTGTGCTCTTGTTTTAGTTGCTGGTTTAATGATCGTTCATTTATATTTAGGATTTGTTAAGTATTTGATTTTTAGGGCTGAGGAAAAGTCAAGAGGAGAGAATTGTCCTTCTTTTTGGTGGTTTTTGAAAAATGGTTGAGAAATGAAAACGGCAGTATTCCGGAAGGTAAATATTGGTTTATTTAGTACTTTTTGAATAATATAATAAGGAAATAGTATCGTATATTGAAAAGAAAAGCGTAATTTATACAAAAAAAATCTGTGATAAAGCATATATTTCTTAAAACATTGATATAATTGTACATTTAACAATTTAATTATCCTTTAATGTTTTGCTTTGAAAGCTCATTTAACCAGTTATGTCTTTATTTCCTTAAATATGTAAACTTATTTTTACTTTCTCATTACTTTCAGAGAGTAAAATAGTTGCCGGAAATTTCGAAATCGAGATTTTGACAAATATCCATGTTTTAGACATTTTAGATTTTAGGCTATCTATTATAAACAATTTATAAGGTAATTTATGTTAACAATTTATTGGGCAGTTTTGCATTCTTTTTTTTAGGTCAGAACAACATTTTTATCAAATTTAATATCAAATCTGAATTTTGTCCTTGTAGTATTCATTGTTCATTCGTTTTCAATAACACAATGAAATGTTGAGAATGCATGCATATATATCAAATTTTTATAATAAAACTATCATATAGACAGTGCTATACCTTTTAAAATGCTTATAAGATACTTAAACGACATTAACCAAAATGGCAGAACTGCTCAATTACTTTTCAACGCTACCGAAATGGATGCTAACAGTAATATTTCAATAAACAGCTGCAGCACAATCGGACATTGCAATGGACCAAATCTTTCCATTAGTCCCAAATGAATGTGCGTGACACTACGTCCATACACAGCCCCAAAAACTGCTCAATAACTTTCCAACTCATCGGAAATTGAACATTAGTCAGAGAGCTGTGATTCCAAATAAAGAAATTCTCTCCCTTATCAGCTGACGCACTACACCTAGACAACAATTACTATACGCCTGAAGTTAGTCATTTGATTTCGTTCCATTCAAGTCCAACTTAATTTTATCCTCAATTGAATTCCGGAAATGTTCCACGAAATCAGGGCCATAAACAAACGATGTTCTACTTCATTAAATGCGAACGAGGGTGCACCAATTAAAATTCGAGAGTCTGTTTATCAGTTGGATGTTTGGAACATTAAATCTGGGGAAGTGGTGCAATTAAATCATTGAGCCCTGCGACTCGTTCTGCCAAACTAATGGCATCGTAATTTTAGTGCTTACCTCTAGTGCCATCTCGTGGCAGAAAATGCAATTTTGTCAATGAAAGGACAAAAGAGTGTGTAATTGTAAAAGAGATCGCCAGGAAAAAAATTGATTCTTTATATTCGAGGAATAATTGAAAACTTTATAATGATTTGAAATTAATGTCATTTTATTTCATGATTAATTGAATTCATTAACCATTATGACATAAAAGTACAAAGAGAAAGATTAAAGATTAAAATCAACTACAATATATTTCCTCCAATTTACTTGAATAATTGGTACTAATATATTTAAAAAACTCTTGACAAACATAAAGCATAAGTAATTCCTTAATAGAAGAAAATATAGAGGTGCAACTGCAAAAAATGAGTGCTTCAATTTTAATTCAGAAACTAATCCGGCTAGTATATGGTGCAAAACTGTAAAACTATTGATAGCTGAAGATGATTATTTAATATTTGAAATTTATGGAAAACATGGAACACAGATGATGAAAAAACAGCACGTAGAAACTCACAACACATACAGACATCAATTGTGTTGCGAGAAACGATAGATAGTTCTCATCCTGATCAACACTCAAAGGAAGAAATGGCGCTCTTGTGAACACCTCAACTTATATAATCTTCGTAACAGGATATATAATTTAGATGGATCCAAGCTTTTGACTGATATATCGACACATTTCTTTTATTTTTTAGAATCTTCAAGTTTTTCGTTAATTAACTCTTCAAATTTGTCATTGTGTCGATAGATATATCAATTCTATATAACACAATTCTTCAAATTTGTCACGTAATGGTCGCTAAGTTTCTCACTATTGTCGGAGCGCATTGGTTTGGTCTTCATTCAACATATATTAAAATATTTGGAAATCTTTATTCTGCGCAGTTGAAGGGAATCTTTATTACATATATATAATACTTAAACAATGTGTACTCATAGAACAATATAGTGAAAATAGACGTTTTTAAAACGATAATCAACGAATTCTCGAGTGCACTGGAAAGTGTTAATTCGTTTATTTTGTTCAATATATTTTATTACTGTTAACAGAAATTTTACTATGATAAACAATGTGATAACGATTTTCAAGTATTATTAATAAGTTTGATGTTGATGCATTGAGATATTTAAGGTATTGTTTGATTAAGAATTTACTATGAAAAATGGAATGGAAATAATTGAAATTAATATAGGAGTTATAAACTATACAATCTAAATATTTTGAATGATTTGTAAGATTAAAGTCCCAATTCCCTAGCACAAATATTTGGTTTAACTTCACCATTTATATTTTACATGATAGCTTAAGGACCGATATGACATCGATTGTTGCCTGCTACTTATTTAGACTCATATTTCAAACTTCATTACAAATTTTTCACCGCAAAACTGAGACTAATGGAAAGAATTCCCTATTCTTTTAACTGCCAATTTCTCCTACTCCACTCCTATCTTTCTACTTTTCGAAGGATATCATAAAATAAAAATTTGAAAGGGTCCCTTACTTCCAAAATTATTTAGTTTGTTCGTCATGAAATTATGCTACTGTGAAGGTACAGCTAAATAATCAGAATGGCTCCATATTTTATGTGCAAGTAAAATTTAACTTATTAATTTTGTTTCGTGCCCTCTAATGTAAATGAAGTTCTTCTAAATTAGTTGAGATTATTAGATTAACGCTCTTAGTATAACTGATTAACAACTAATCACTGAAAGATGTGTAATGTTTAATAATTTCACCTTATATTGATAAAAGACGCTTGATGTATAAACAGTTCAATACAAATGCTATTTTTTATTCATCATTTCAATGCAAAGGCTTTCTTTATACTTCAGTTCAGGGTAAATGCTATCCTTATTCATCAAGGAGACTCATCAGGGATAAAGAAATTAATCCCATAATGGTTTGAGCAAATGATTGTCTTGTTTCTACAGTTGTTATATCTGCTGATAATAAGAAATTTCCATTTTCAGCTGATAATAAGAAATTTTGCAAAAGGACCCTTTAGAAAGACCTTCATACTTCTTATATGTTGTTTTATTTTAATTTCCAGTTTTGGATAGCTACTATAATTGTTTTTCATCTGTAATCAAATCTATGTTTCAAAAACTCAGGAGTCAAGAGTTTATTAGTGAGAACTCATAAAGTGAAACCTGATTCCATCGAAGAATCATCCTGTAAGAGGACTTGTTGCACGTCAAATCCGTCAGACCAAACGTCCTCCCGCTGTTGTTGTGTGGTGTGGAGAGATGGGTGGCAGCTCAGGTGTCGTCCTCGTCACCCGACCGTGGTTCAAAAATCACGAGATCTGTCTCCAAAATAGCCCTAGTGTTGTTTTCCGACGGGAAGTTAATATAACTTAAACTGAAACTAAACTCATAAAACGAAAGTATAGAATCATTTAAAAAGACATCAAATCTAAACTGCTGTACCTAAGATAGAAATTTAGCTGACATTTGATATGGAGATATTTTTCCTTTTCAAAGGAAGTTTGTGCTGTTTGAAGAGATAAGTCAGAAATAATTTAGCAATCATTTGGTCCGACCACAGAGAACAATTTTTTTCTGGTGCGTATATCAATTTATCATTCTTTGAAGTGTGGTTAAATGGTTAGCAAAATGCATAAATATTCTGAAAAAAAACTGCTGGAGGAAGTTTATTTGGATGAGATAGATAAATCCAGTTGTTAAAGTTCTAATTAAAACTTGCTCATTTACTCATTTATTTTGAAATGAAATTGGTAACATAATATGATAGGCTTTCATTAAAAAAAATTATCTTAATGTTTATGTATTAAATAAAAATATATTCAACTACTTTTAAACTAAATAAACTATATTAAAATATATTTTTTAAAAATGCATTTAAATATCTTTACATACATTTATTAATAAATGTATATTAAAAGATCTACTATCTTATGATTGACACATTAACAGTGATCTAATGTCTAAAATTTTGCAAGTTGCATATCCTTTTTTGAAAAACACTTTCATCCCTTGAAAATTATATTTATTTCTGTCATAAAAACGTAAGAAGATATCTATAATAACTTGTCTTGAAAAAGTAATAAGCTCTATTCTGAAATATTTTATTCTATTTCTGAAAATATTTACAAGAGCTAAGCAAAAAATAGAGAAGAAAGCTAGTAAAAGATAGATATTAAATTTTGAGTAGTTTGATAACTTTGTATATAACTTCAAACGTTAATTTAAAAAACTCGGTTCACGTTATTTTTCAATATTCTTTTTTATAAGATATTTTTTGGAAGAAATTTTTAATTTTAAAGAATTCTTTCTTATCAGTTGTGTGAAAACCACTTTATTCATTCCTATTCTCAAGAATACCACTCAAAAAATATAAAAAATGATAATACTTAACTCTAAAAAAATAACAGTTTTTCAAAATATGTGCAAAAATCGAATTCAAAAAAATTTTACAAAAGATTTTTTTTATGTAGTAGAGCAAAAGATTTTTTTTATGTAGTTTTATGTAGCCTGAAATAAGGCCTACATGTTCAAAAAAGTACTTCTTATCAAGTGGTTCACCAGGGGGCAATTGCGTTTTTCTCATCTTTTTCTCTTTGGTACCTAAACCTACTTCATCCTTCTGATCTAGGGTTCCATTTCATTTGAGGATTATGTTACTTTTATTGGCGTTTTGGACGTAAGGAAAATAATCGTGTAGAATTCAGATATACCTTTCAAAAACTTTTCAAACAAAAAAAAGAAGGGTATATGAAAAGCCATTGTTGAAAAAGTCCATTGTATTTTTCTTTACAAAAGCGGAAACCAGAGGCTAATAGAAAGCATGGAAAGATCATATGCAGATAAAAATAATAATTATCACGCCATTGGCAACATAGACAATTATAAAAAATTTTTGGACTTCGTAGAAAGGATTGTTTGAAATATTTTTTAAAGTTTACTTGACAATGTTTGCTTTTTCCCGATAATGTTGTGTTGGAGTAGTATATCTGAACTTAAACAAAGGGGAAATGTTTAACAAGCAATTACTTGAACAAAAATGTTGGTATATATATTAGGCTTTGTAAAAGGTTAACTAAAAAAAGTTTAAATAGAAATTTATCCATCATTTAAGGTGGGGAAGATTTGCTAATTTAGTATTATACTTTAATGACCTTATTCGCACAAATAATAGTTTCAAATTTCTTTTCCGATTTCTAGTTTGATTATGTTATTGAAATAAGCCATCAGTGAGTACTTCAGAACTCTTTCAATGCGGCAGTAGCCCATGCTAAAGTCTCGGCTTCGGAAGGAACCACTGGGTTTCAGGTTCGAGACTCGATCCACAAAACAACCGTCATGGAAGCTGGTCTGGTGCACGTTAAATCATTCGGAGCAAAACGTTTTGCCTCGTGTGGTGTGGAAGTTTGGAGAGGTGGTGTCTGCTCGGGTGTCGTCCTTGTCATCTGATCGTGTTTCAAAATTACAGGGTTAGCTCCAAAATATCCCTTATGTTGCTTTAAAAACGGGATGTTAATATACCTAACTAACTAACAGAGATCTCCCGTATTTGATTTAATACTTTCTGGTATATGAAGTACACATAAGAAAAGTTATGCAATTTTCATAAAATTCATCCGTTATATTTTAACCAATTTCCAAATTCAAATATCATATTTTTGAAATTACATATTTTTTTATTTGTCAATGAACTCATTGGACACGATAATTAAAAAAAGAATGCTATGACATTTGATTTGTGTTTCACCGAAATCGTAGATTTCCCTAAAAATTTGAATGAAATCCATTTACAGTAAATTTTATATCTGTATGAAGTCAAAATCAACCTGAAATTATTCCCACAAAACTGTAATATGTTACAGAACCAATGAACCAAGCTCTCACAAAGGTAAATGGAAATCAAAGGCAAGAACCCAGTCTGTCGCCACAGATTTCTGATTCTACAATGGTTGCTTATATGATCATATATGTTATGTAGATGTTTAAAATGTTATTTACTGCTTTTTTTCTTCTTTTCGTCTCTCTTAGTAATAATCTCTATATAGTTTACTCACAGCTAACTGTCACAAAAATGCAAAGGGGTTGATTTTTTAAACGTCAGCGTTTCTAAGTAAAGTCAACTTATTGTCACCATTTTTTTAAAATTCATGTTTCCCTTCATTTAATTGTTACTTCGCCAATACATTAAATACATCCATAAAGGATTTGATATCTATGGGATTCTCCATCGAGATTCCTTGGATAATATATTGACGAATCTTTATTTCTTCAACATTTTTTTCTTCCTTAAATCTTGTGTACATCTTGTACAACAACAACATCTTGTGTACATTTTGTACAACATCTGTGTTCAGCTTGTTAGATAACTCAGTTTATAGGCACCGAGGGTACAACATGATATTTTGTTATGCATGAATGTAAATGAGTTTAATAATTACTAATTGAAAAAAAATTGTAGGAAAATATTGCATAATTTTTGCTTCTATATCAAATATTGAACTAAATCTACCGAAAGGTTGATTTCCGGCCGATTTGTACATTCACATATCCAAACTCGAAACAGTTTAGATAAATGGAACTTGAAACGTATCTTTTTTACTTAATACCGGTTCTATCAAAAATAAGTGTCCAAAATAAATAATAGGCATTAGTTATTACATCCAAAAGTAAAGAAATTCTAATTTTTGAGATTCTGAAAATAAAACTATAGGCAGCTTTGGTGTTCAAAGGATTGGTAAATAATTTTTATGCCATAGGGAAAACAATAGATATCCTAAAGTTTCAACGTGGCCACTGTCTCCGGATCCATGTTAATTTTTGCGCTTAACAGTTATATCTCTATAAGGATTTTAAAAAGCATGGTAAAATCTTAAGTTAAAGCTCAGACTATTTAGATGTCTCTAAATATTTTAATAAATCACAGACCATTTCTAATGCTTTATTATAATAGGTCATATTTTAAAATGCTTAATTTTGTTACCCCCAAATTTGAAAATTCCTTATTTTTCATTTTAATTATATGAATACAAATATGCATTTTTTTAAAAAAAATAATTCCTTAAGTTGGTATTTTATTAAAAGTACAAAAATGAAGATGTTATTTGGTCTAAGGACAGCACGTCCTGTCCGTGATCTGGGCATCCCGGGTTCGAATACTATTTCTGAGCCCATGATAGCCTGGTGGTAAGATCTCGGCTTTGAAACCGGAGGGTTGCCGGTTCGAGACCCGATTCGACCGAAGAACCGCCGTGTAAGCGGGTCTGATGAACGTTAAATCCGTCGGGGCCAAAAGCCTTTCTTTGGTGTGGAAGTTTGGAGAGGAGGTTGCCAGCTCAGTTGTCATCTGACCCAGGTTCAAAATTACAAGGTACGTCCCAAAACAGCCCGAGTGTTGCTTCGAAATGGGACGTTAATATAACTAAACTAAACTGTCCTATTTCTGAACTCGGTTGTTGTCTTACCTGTGTTCTATCCATGAGGTGTGTGAAAGAGTCCCCCCTCTCTTCACTGTAAAAGGGGTTGTGAGAGTGAGTGTGTGAGTGTCATCTTCATATGAACTAGAAATCAAACTTTTGCCCTCAGAAGTTACTGTACACTTAGTTTAAATCACTGACAGTCGTCAGAGGGTTTGTAAAAGTGTTGTAACGCTAACAACAATAATGAAGTCGAAAAATGCGATTCCATTTTCAATTCTAAAACTCTTTTTCTTTTCAAAAATCTTGCATATTTTAACTGTTGCATTTGTATTTCATTTACTATCATTGCTAAATATTGTTATGTTATACGTAGATTTGAATATGTCTATACATAACACAATATGAACAAATATTTAGCAGTTAGATTGCAATAAATGATAAAATGTTACATAAGTTTAGATGGTTAATTGTTAAAATGTTAATTATTGTTTCTAATTGCACTAGTCACTGACAAGCCAGCTGAGTGAAAAGCCATTGCTATTTAATCCAAATTATTTTGCGTCTCTTATTTCTCAGTAGCGTTATTTAGGACCAAGAGTAAGAGTTAGCTATTCACTCTTCACAACCCTTTTTAGAAGGCGGATTTCATTCATACATTCTTTCACGTATCCACAGATCGTAATTTAGATCTGGATCAGGTAACGATCACCTCTGAACCAGAACCCCCAGTAGTATTCTTATAACGTATAAAGCCGCTATCGGCGCACGTATAAAGCTCTCTCTCTCGATGCGGAGGACTTTATGCGTGCATTAGCCACCGCCACACACGAATGTCTTCGACCTACGGGGTTCGAACTTGCGAATCCAACGCCTACCAACCAAGCTACCCCACCCCTGATTAACTTACTGTTTTGTTTAATTAGCTCTTGATATTTAAAAATGTGATATTTTTTTCGATTGGATCATAAAGATTAATAAAATGAGTATAATGAAATTAAATAAAGTGCAACTGTATAAAAACATTAATATCTAGAATAAAAATAAGTATGTTAAGGAAGCATTAAAAAAGTAACTGTGTGAGAAACATATTTTTATACATTTCATATATTTATATCAAAAAATTGGTTTGTATTATTCTAAAACATTCTTTAAACCACTAATTCATTTATAAACTTTTCAAATTCTTAAGAACATTCAATTGTTTTGATGGCCATTTTATTTATTTCAATCTAGAGCATTATCTAGAAATTTTTTTCTTTGCTAACAAAAGTAGTCGAAGAATTTAACGAAATGTATGAAAAATCGAAAATAAAAAATAATTATAGATAAAAATTGTGTTCTTTGTAGAGGTTTCAAGCGAGGCCTATACATAAAAAAGTTTTTCTTATCTATCCCACCACCAGGAGGCGATTACATTTCACCCTCTTCTTCTTTGGCGTCTAAAACTTACTTTTTTATCCGCCTTATCTAGCATCCATTTCATCCAGGATTATGTTACTTTTATTGACGTACTGGACGTAAGGAAAAAAAGTGCTGTAGAATTTGGTAGATATCTCTCAGGAACTCGCCAAATAGAAAAAGAAGGCGCCATGGAAAGCCATTGTGGAAAAGGTCCATTGTATTTCGACTTGACAAAAGCATAGAAAGCCAGAGGCTAATAGAAAGTGTGAGACCATAGTATGTGATAAAAAAGAAAAAAATATATTCTTTACCTTTAGCAGACGCTTATAACGGACTCATACATCTTGGAAAAGTTGGGAAAATTTTTGAAATATTTTCTTGTATTTGTTTCTGATACTTTCTAAGGTTTTTTTTTATTTCTGTTAGAGGGGATATAGTTGCGGTTTTTGTAGTTGAAAAGGGGTGAAGTTAGCAGTTATTTAGTAAATAAATGTGCAGGAAAATGTTAAAGGAATTCGCATGATTTCGATTAAGAAACTTATAGTTTCTTTAGTAGAGAAGGCAGTTGTGATATTTATGATTGCAATGGAAATATTATGTAACTCAGTTAGAAAGATTCAGTAGTTTTGTAATAAATGTACGCGAAAACATGTATAAAGGATCTGGCCGTTATGATACAAAATAAAAATTGTGTGCTTCTATACAATAAGGGTATTAATAAAAAAAGGTGGTGTAGATGTTTGATGAAATAAAAAGCAGAAAAATGTTGCTTTTAAGGAAAATAGAGCACTCTCTTCACTGAAACATTGTTTTCTTTGGAGAAGATGCTGTGTTTATAGTTGAAAAAGTCCGGCATCCTGGCATAGGGATAGCACATCTTCCCCACTATCTGGGCATCTCGGGTCTGAATCCTAGTTTGGCCATGGTTTTTCTTTACCCTGTGTTCTATCTGTGAGATGTGTGAAAGAGACCCCCTATAAAAACCTGTTGTGCAAGTGGGTATGTGAGTATCATCTTTATATCAGCATAAATCAAGACTTCTACCCTCGGTTGCTCAGAGTTCTTTACCTTCAGAAGCTACTGTAACCTCCTCCCCCCCCAATTTCTAGCTTGGTTTGAATTGGTGTTCAATCCAAGAGTGATAAGCAGCAAAAGCAACATAGTTGAAAAAGGTATGAACGCATGCGAAATGACTACTCTGTCACTCCCTGAGACACATATATAAGTCTGGATGACGGGACCATCGCAACAGCGTTCACGTAAACTGAAGTTGAGTAAGGGCGATCATCAGCCACGATATGACCCTTCCCATGAGAGGCATATATCGTTATCGGAGAGGAGAAATATACCACACTTCATTTCTAAACTCACCCGCACAGTGAACCAACTATCATGCCGGAAATTTCTCATCTTTATAGATGAAATGACCCTTTGTATAAAAAAAAAGGGTGGAATCAATATTTGTTTGGTAAAATAAAAAGTGGGATTTCTAGGCTCCAAATTCAAATTTATCGAAATGTAAGAGAATATTCACCCTTACCTTGTCATTTCGGGATCTTCTAAATGAAATAGAATTGAGGTATTCCAAGATGAATCAGATCATATAAACATCGAAAATATCATTCCAAGCGTTCTCTTTTTGCTCATCATCTTTATTTTCAGAACGAGGACACAAGGGCAGATAATTATATACGAATATTTACAGATATTTTATATTACGTGCACGAATTTTTACTATAACATACAACAATCTCCGGTTCCATCTTATAAACGTCATCTATCCACACTCAAACATAAGCTCAACTCAACTTACATCTGTTACAATGGGATCATGGGAATTCTTTTCTGACGTCACCAGAGCACGTGCGCAAAAAATGTACATTATTATGGGGAGGCAAAGGGTTAGGCCAGGAATTCCAACATATGGAAAAGTTACATTTAAAGGGTGAAGACATCCTACCGGCTTATGCAATCGTGACCTTTGGAGTTGAAATAGAGAATGGTAACTAATTGTCAGGCAATGCAAATATACAGGAATTGTCAAATTTACTACTATTAGGATGCTCTTGACAACAAGATATTTCATCATGAGTTGTATATAAAAGGAATATTTTTATAAAGAAATATTATAATTGACATAAAATTTATAAAGCTTTATTAAAACATTTGTTTCTAAAATACTTGATTCTTTTAAAACAGGAGATGAACTAGATGTATTATGAGCTAAAGATCTTCAAATTCCTATTTACTAACCAACTTCTACATATTTACAGAATTTAATTTTTTGCTATACAGATACTTTTCTAACTAATTCTTGCTTAATATTTAAATACACATGCAGCATAATTCTTGTCTAATATATCACATCTTAACCTAGCTCCTGCTTATGCACTGTTTAACGTATCACATTTTGCTATAGTTTTTTATAATGACCCATTCAAGAAGACATTAATATTCTTTAGCTTATATCATTTCAGAATAATTATTACCTAAGCCAATAGAGCAGGTATCACATGCCTGGATATAAATTTTTTATGCAATATGTCAGCAGACAAAATACTGCATAGATTGTCTCATTTTAATATAGCTTTTAATTATGCACTGGATAGCTTATCAAACATTTCTGCATTTTTTTTAACTATGCATCATCTAAACAAGTATGACAACTTTTAGATCATCTCACTTCAGAATAATTCTTATTCAAGCCAATTAAGAAGGCATCGCTCATCTGAACATAATTTTTTATTATACACTAATCAATGCAAGCTAATATATCTTGTCACATCTTTTAATAATTCCATGTCTAGCTCATCATATCCTAAATTGTTATTATGTACAACCTAAGTAGGCATAATACTATCTAGCGTCTTCCTTTCAGAATAATTTTTACTCAATCCAACCAAGCAGATATTGAAGTGCCTGAATGTAATTTATTACACAGTCCTTATGCAGATATAATACTGCATACTATTTTTCATATTTTAACCTAGCTTTTAAGTATGCCCTGTGCAGCTAATCATTCCTTTCTGTAGTTTTTAATTATGAATAGTCAAAGCAATAATAACACTGTTCAGCTTACTTCACTTTAAGATAGGTTTTACTCAAGTCAACAAAAGAGACATCACGTGTGCCTGAATATAATTTTTTTATCCTATATCATCTACGCAAACATAATACTGTATAGCTTGTCACATATTAACTTACCTTTTAATTATGCACTGTATAGCTTATAGCCTTAATATAGTTTTTAATTATGAGCCCTCTAAGCAATCTTAATACTGTCTAGCTTACCTAATTTCGGAATAATTTTTACCCAAGGCAACTTAGCAGGAATCATAAGTCTGAGTATATTTTATTATATAGCACATATACATTTATAATACTGTCTAGCTTGTCGCATCTTACCATAGTTATTAACTAAGCTCTATCCAGCTTATCACTACTGAGTATAATCATTGCATCAGTATAATTGATTTTTAATTATGAACCATCTAAGTAGCAAACAAAAATGTCTAGCTTGCCATATCTTACTCTAATTATCTGCTTAATTTTAATTATAGCTATTTAAATAGATAATTCTGTCTAATTCTGCTACATCTCAATATAAATTTTATCATAAGCCAATTAAATAGGCATAACTTTGTTCAACTTGCCACATTAAAAAAATCTAATTATTTATGAAGGAATCTGGCTAAAATAAATTGATGAATAGGAAATGGATCTAAAGGGCTCATCTATACTTATAATAAAGCTCAATGTGTGTGTGTGTGTGCGTGTGTGTGTGTGTGTGTTGGCGCTCTACAGGCCAGACCGTTAGACCTACAGCTACCAAATTTGGTACATGTATACCTTGGAGGTCCGGAATGTGCACCTCGGAGCCCTTTTTTCGAATTTTTAATTAGAATTTGAATTAATTAAAATTTAAGCGAAATTTCGACGTTTTTCCGTTATAACTTCCGAAAATATCATTGGACAAACATGATTTTTACATCAATTTAAAGATAAAAAAATTAGCTTTCTAACGATATCAGTTTTTTTAATTTATAACGTAAGCTTCTATTGTTAACGAATTTTTAAAAAATATTTTAACCATGTTTTTATCACGTGACTGGACAAAATAAAAGAATGCCAGAAATTCAAATAAAAAAAAATTATCATCGCAAAATAAATCTACAGAAATGCAACTGTCAGCACGTGACAGGATAAAATAAAATAAATATAAAATGTGATATTTTCTTTAAAAAATAAATGCAAATGATTCTATGATCTTTTGCAATATCTGTATCATTAATTCCATAAATTATCTTTATTTACAGTAAACCTGATTGAATTTAGACAGGATATGCATTGAAATCGCGACTTAATGGCATATTTCTATAATCGTTTGCAATATCTGTATCATTAATTCAATACTTTTTTCCCTTTCTCGCTTTCTTTGAAAAAAAAACATATTTCTTATTTTGGCAACATTATCGAAAAAAAAACATTTTTAATATTTTGGAAGCATAACCGATAGTTAAAACTGATTGATTTATAAAATTAAAGAATATTATTAGGAAAAGGTGTTCTTTTAGGACTTTTCGTCCATCATCTTAAAGAAAATATTGCTTTCAGGCCAATCAATTCCCGGAATTACTTCTAGGCTAATGAAAATGTGATTTAATTGAAAATTTTAGAAAGCATTACTCATGGCGAACCAGCTGGTCGCCAAAGGCGGCTAGTACTATATAAGACTAATAATTCATAAATATTTTTAAAAAAATATATAGATATTATTATTTAGAAAATGGTCTGAAATAAGGATGATACTGTCAAAATAATTGACAAATTGCCCCTATTATTGACATAAAGCTTATTTTGGATGTAAAATAGTCACTGCTATTTTCAATAAATTACTTGAACATAGTTCCAAAATACTGCAATATTCTCCAGTTTTAAAATATAAATAGAGAAACCACTTAAAGGAACAGAGGTTTCATAAGAGACACATTAAATTACAGCCGATTGGTTCAAATGCCAATACTTTATCTTTCCATTATCTCCAATTTATTCCAGTTTGGTCTTTCGAAAACACTTCCACGGCTAAATAATCAAGTGCATTAATGCATCGCCACCGCCGTGTTTCCATTATTGGGGCGATCCCCACTTTAATATCATGTCGGTATACACGCATGGCGTAGCAACATCGTTGGGTCCTTGAATAATGAATAATACAATTTATCACAACGAAATGGCAACATGAACTGACGAATGGATGAAGGGGAACACATGTCGAGACGCATAATGGCTTCTTGTCCAGATCACGTGGTGCGTGACAGAGCTGATGGATCGGTGGCCATGCAAATGGCACAGACAAGGTTAAATAATGGGAAGGAACCTACTTTATGTAAGTACATATATTAAAGATGACGTTGATTCATTTTTTCCGTTTTTATTGATCTCGTGCGAAGATATTGAAAATATTTTGTCGGTGGCCATCAACCAGTAGAATTTATTTTTTGAGGGAAAAGAAGTATTTTCGTTCTATTGGGTTAAAAATATGTTTTTAAGATAATATTTCAAAGATTCTTGATTCTCTTAAGTAATGATGGAAGTTATGTTTTTGCGTTTTGCTGAAAAATTTTTGAGTCTTTAAAGCCACATTATTTTGAAGAGATTAACTTTGATAAGCCATGAGAGAAAGATGAAAAATTCAATAATAAAGTCAAAAACATTTTTTGAAATATCATTAGGATACTTAGAATTTATAAATTGATCGTTTAGTGTATCCGGATATTTTAAATACATAAATAATAATTAGAAAGACACACAAAATATATTAAGAAGAAAATGTGCTTGCATGCTAGTTAAGGTATCCAAACACGTTTGGAGCACTTAAAAAAAGACATGGTGTAGACATACTTTAATCATATTTCTGCAATTAAGGCATTCGAAATTAGTAACAGAACTTAAAATAAAGTTAATAATTTTAGAACATTGGCATTTAATAGCATAAAATCAAGCAAATTCTTAAAAAACTTCAATTTGGCTACACAAAAATCTATAACTCACATCTGAATAAAACTTATATCAAAATAAACAACATAGTTATTTCTAGAGAATCAAATGTAAGCGTATGTTTATAATAATAAATAAAAATTTTAGAGGCAATCGAAGATTTATCACGAAGTTTTCAGTAAATTTAAACCGTTTTTATTCAAACAATAGAATGTAAATTTAAAAAAATCACAATCTAAACTCTTTTAGTTTATTCCTTAGAAATCAGTATGAAGACAAAGTACACCAAATTTCATAGTAATATGATAAATATATATTAAGTTATTTAATTTAAAGTGATCAAGAAATATGTAAAAATCAGGTTTGAGAAAACGCATTTAAAGTATACAATAGCATATTTTAATAATAAATCATGTGTGTGCATACTTAAAATCCATTATCTTTATTGGTTATACATTCCTTTTTCCAAGCTTTTAATAATTTTTCCTTTTTCTACATTTAATTTTTTTCAGTAATTTTTGCATTTGGCAATGAATGTTGCCTAGATTAGTTTATTCTATCCTTGTCGAGTTCAGCAAATGCTGTAATTGTATTTTTTCTAGAAAAAACTCCAGTAACCTTAAGGATATTCGGTAATCTTATTAAACCTTCATTAAAATGTAATACCGTCATAATTGACCCTAATATGAGGATTCAGAGCTCAACAAATAGATCTTTTAAGTACAAATTTCCACAAAACGTAATTTAAACTCTTATTGGCGTTTTGCATTTTTCTGTGCAAAAGATTTACAGTACTTAAAACTAAATTTATGTGTATGCAAATTTGTAACATCTCTTGGCCCTTTAAATCAGTGCTTCAGATTATTTAAAACTCCACTTTCGGTTTACATAAATATTAATATCTTGACTTCTAACGAACGCAGAAACAAAAGTAAACCTGTTTTGGCTAGTTCAAAGACTAACCCATCCAATAAAGGAATTATTTTGAAATTTTCCTTTTTTTAGAAAATAGACAGCTTCACCAAGTTCGAATACCTTCAATTATTTTTCAGTATAATATTTTAATAATGGGTTACTTTATTTGAGACAGATGATAGTTTAGGATTCGCCTACAATAGAAAAAAAAGCTGAAGTGCACATATGAGCATCACTTGTAATAAATAGTAACACACAGACAGTATATCGCTACTAAGCAAACCCAATAGTACAAAATACATTGTGTTAATGTGTGTGAGAGAGAATTCATCGATGGTCAACACTCTAAAAAGAGATTTCACTTAACTACTCACTAGAGTGCAACTCGGTTGACTCTTGCTGACTGTCTCGATTTTCATATTAAAATAACTCTAATTGTTTCGGATTAGCAAAAAGGATTTTTACAATATTAGGACAAATCATCTGTGTGCTCTTCTACATGTTTTTAATTACTTGTATAAAGGACTGAAAAATAACAGCTGTAGTATAAAACTTTTAAATATGATAATATTTATAGGAAGGATATTATTCACAAATTCTATTATATATCGGACAACTTTCTTTCAAAGATCTTAAAAGTTAGAGCGATCATATTTTTCAAACTGATCTGTTACAAAGTAAGTACCAAACGAAAATTCTTTTCTAAATTTTTAATTAATCAAAATTTTAATATTTTTCAAATAATTTTGATAAATAACGTTATACAAAACTTTCATTATTACAATTTTAAACAAAAAATGGCTTTAAAATCAGTTTTAATAATCCAAATGGGTATATGGAATCCAATATGAAATAATATAATAATATAAATTATATTATTTCACATTGGATAATTATTATAAACAAAATTGAAACAGATATGTTAGATTTTTCATATTCCTTTCAATATTAATTTAGAAACATTAATTAGTAACATTAAAAATCTAATATTTTTGTTAGATAAAATTAAAAATCTAATATAAATATATTAGATTATTTAAGTCATTATTAATTATTACTTTAACGTATTTCAAAATAATAAAAACTTTTGACATGATATTCTTTTTAATTTTAATCGTTTTAAAAATGCATACTTTTAATTTTACTGTATTTTTTCTTAGAGTGCATGATACAAAATTAGTGAAAAACAAAGAGTTTTTATAATCAAGCAAGACTATCGAAAGAAAAAACTGTAAAATTAAATATTATTATGTTACAATGTTTCAGATTAATGATCCAAACATTTATTTTTGTTTAAATTTTAATAGTAGTCTGTATTATAAGTTAAGGACAATATAATAATAATTTATCAAATGAATTAATTTTCAGAACCAAAAGTTAGTAATATTCCTTTGATAGTAAAAAAGAGGTCGATTAAAGCATTACAGGCACAAAAACAAAAAATGAAATTACAACAAAAATCATTCAATATATAGAAGTTAAATCAAGGGTTATTTCATGTTCATAGAAATAAAAAGCATCGGTATTCGAAATTAAAGCAAAGAAGTTAAAAGCATCGCAAGGATGTGTTTTCAGATGATTTTATTTTATTTAAATACTAGCCGTCTTTGGCGACCAGCTGGTTCGCCATGAGTAAAGCGTTCTAAAATTTTCAAATAAATCCCATATTCATTAGCCTTGAAGTAATTCCGGGCATTGATTGACCTGAAATTAATATTTTCTTTAAGATGATGGATGGAAAGTTCTAAAAGTACACCTTTTCCTAATAATATTCTTTAATTTTATAAATCAGTCAGTTTTAAGCATCGGTTATGCTTCCAAAATATTAAAAATGTTTTTTTCGGTGATGTTGCTAAAATATTAAATATGTTTTTTAAAGAAAGCGAGAAAGGGAAAAAAGTATTAAATTAATGATATAGATATTGCAAACGATTATAAAAACCTTTGCTTTGCATTTATTTTTTAAAGAAAATATCACATTTTATATTTCTTTTATTTTATCCAGTCACGTGCTGAAAGTTGCATTTCTGTAGATTTATATTGCGATGATAATTTTTTTTATTTGAACTCCCGGCATTCTTTTATTTTATCCAGTCACGTGCTAAAAAAACATGGTTAAAATATTTCTTTAAAAATTCGTTAAAAATAGAAACTTGAGTTTTACATTAAAACACTGATACCATTAGAAGGTTAATTTTTTAATCTTTAAATTGATGTAAAAATCATGTTTGTGCGATCATATTTTCGGAAGTTATAGCGGAAAAACGTCGAAATTTCGCTTAAATTTTAATTAATTCAAATTCTGATCAGAAATTCGAAAAAAAGGCTCAGAGGTGCACCTTCCCGACCTCCAAGGTATACATGTACCAAATTTGGTACCTGTAGGTCCAACGGTCTGGCCTGTAGAGTGCCAA
>JAPMOQ010046923.1:513178-525987 GCA_026543055.1 Argiope trifasciata
GCCAAAGTGAAAAAGTCTTTTGTGTGTGTGACCTTCGGTCTAATCTCTCCGGCAATTCTCGAAATTTCCCTCAAGAACAGACTATACCATATGACACATTTTTAGAATTAATTAATCATACTAATTATTTCATAATTGTGGGTATTAACATTACTCCGGGAAGTCGTGAGTGTTCTGTGGTGATGACGATGTTTTTCTGGACTTGTTAGGTTTGCATCATTAATTGTTGAATGTTTGAGTTATTTTTTGAGTGTTCTGGTATTCTACGGAAATTAAACTAATTGTTTAATTTAGAGAATGGTTGTTAATAAGTTAAATAATGAGTGAAGTTTTCTGTATAAAAGCCCAAGACAATTTTCTGACCGGAAATATTTACAGCTTGTAACCACAGTGACTATTTTATGTATGCTTTTTAGTGCTCATTACAGAATTAATTGTTTAGTCAACATAGAGTATAAATTATGGAATTATAAGCCTTAATGAGTTTGGAGTTATTTGAATAGTTTGCCGGTTATAATTTAGCATTTTTTAACGAGTTGCATTATGTAAAATGTCGTCAAACGTAGGCATTAATATGAAGCAATCTGTATCAGTCCACGAATTAAATTTCAATATTATTTGCCTCAAGTCACTTGCATTTTTTTATCATGTGAGAACACGATGCTGTTTTGATTTGAGATTTTTTATACCTCAAAATTCGTAGGCAACAAATTGTTGAAGCCTCAGTGTACATAGGTAACAGATTGGGATTTATCGTATTTGAGGCATTAATTTTTTGCTTTTAGGATAATCAGAAAATAATGCAGAAGGTTGTCACATTTGGCGATTTATCGCCAACTAAAGCTACAACCTGATTTTTAAATTATTCTTTCTCTGAATTCTTACGAATTGTCTTCATTAATTTAAGTTATTGAGCAATTTAAACTGATTTGAAACAGTCACGAGACTAGATGACCAAACCGGCTTTAAGGATTATCTTCATTTAAATCTTTCTCAATAATAATTAAGATTCTATTAAGGCTGCTTGTAAACGGCGTTACAAGTCTCAATCATAGAGCTGATATATAAATGGAGGGAGCTAATCGCTTGTTTCCTGTCTCAACAAGTGTGCCCAACATGAGTCATGCGACTTTGGAAAAATCTGGGAGTAAGAACACCTTTTTGGTGCCGGATCGCAAACCTTGGCATACTCCAAAACTGCCGCGCAACATTTTGCTTCCTGGTATTGGGTCTAGTCGGTTTTCATTTCCTGTTAAACCAACCGGAGATCCTATAAAAATAAATCCTATTTAATTTCCTAAACAGTTTATATCAATATCTTTTTTACACTAGTATCCGAGTTAAATTATATATTGATTTTTTACTTTGTTTTTGTGCAATAATTAAAAGTGATTATTTTTCTTCTTTAAATAAACATTTTATTTCTTTTCTTTGCCAAAAAATTTTCAAAATTTTGCATTACATGCTCAAATACTTTATATCATTCTCTCAAACAGATAAAAACAACTTTTTAAAAACAGATAATTTAAGTGACATAAGTCTTTTTTTTTCAATATACTTAATATAATAATAAATATCAATACTAACCATGTTATGACATATAGAAATTATAGAATCTTAAAATATACATTATAGATGCCTGTTACAATTTTACTTAGTATTGCAGATATTTTTTAGTTTAAAACCTTTGTAGGAAACCTTTTTTAAAACCATTTATCTGTTGATTCTACTTTAGTATCCGAGTTAAAAAATATTAAAAAAAAATTAAAGAATTGAGAAGAGATTACTTAATTATTTTTGAAAAGAGAGAAAATCTTTAACTATCATAATTCTAAATATTTATTCTTAAGACTGTTCATTTTAGTAATTTTAGTGACTGGAGTCATACAATAATTTTTTTAAAACGGAAATTAATAAATATTTTTTAAATCTAACTTGATCAAAGCTACTTTGAGGTTATTTATTATTTGCATGAAGATATAAAATTAACTGCCTAAAATTATATTTACAAATACAAAAATTATTTAACAACTGGAAATATATTCTTGTAAATTAATTTTATAAGCATTTAGGTGAATAGCGTTTTTAAATCAAATTCTATAAAAATGAAAATCACAATTCTTGCCCAATAGGGTTTTATTAAAGCAATTTCTTATGAAAACAATTAAACGATTTTCTGTTATTTATTCCAATTTCGTTACAGAATAAAAATTAAAAAAAAAATAGCTTAGGCCATAGATGAGTAATAAAATTTGTATCAAATAGTTAGATCTTGACTCTCATTTTGTCAAGGTTTTGCATTCGTTAGAAAATGGTATGCAATTCTAAATTATGATATAAACATAAGAAAAAAAAGGTATTATCAAAATAGAGTACAGGAATTCTAAGTTAAAAAAATACACCTTATTTGGTGTGACCCATAATAAAGTTTAAAATTAAATAAAGTTTATGATTTAGTTGCTAAAATTTTTCTTTAATTTTCTTTTAAAAACCACAAACTATCTCCCTGAAAGTTGTTAATAAAACATAAATAAAATAACATTTTGGTTATTTGCATTAAAATAAACACACAATTATTAATCGGTCAATAATGTTTATGTAAACCCTTGTATTGGCAAGAAAAAAATCCCGCCAAGCATGTAGCCAAGCGCTTTCAACACATTCGAGATTAAAATAAAGCAAGTAGCAAAATATAATGCAGTTACATCAGTTTAAACGAAGCTTAGTAACATGTTAAATAAATTCAATACAATAACTAAACCAAACTGTGAAATATTAATCAGTTATAACACCAAAATCACGGAGTAATCGCGGTAACGAAATTTTAAATTGACTTAAACAGAATATTTTTTTATAAATACATGTTAAATGATACAGGACTATCCTTAGAAGCTTTTTCTTTGCCTCTAATTGCATAGCAATAATTAAACATAGCTTAAATAAGCTTTAAATTCCAACAGTTAAACGCGGGAAAAAAATCTGCCATTGGAATATAATGGGGAACGGAGAATGTGGTTACAGCTAACACAAATTCTGTCCCATAGTCACGTGTTTTTATCTTGTCCTACACGAAAGTAGGGTTGCACTCCCTATGTCAGTATCCCAGCTCTATTGTCTCAATGGTGGTCTTTTACCAATGGGACAACTATTTGCTATCACCCCATTGTGGTCACGTGACCTTTCTGAAGTAGGAGGGACTTCCTATGATGTGAAATAGTTGACTTCATGTGAATACCGCTTTAGAAATGAGATATCCTTGGCTCTAATTGTCAGAAGCGGTCTAAACACACTTAGAACACCGGAGAGTTTCAGGATAGAGTTGGTGACTTTTGGCTATTGAAGTTTTTCCAATACGATAGAAAATTCATGTATAATGTCTTTTTAAATCCTGCACAGGCGTAGATACATGACTAAATAAGCTCATATAAGCATAATAAGAGCGATGCAATGTGACGTTGTGTCCGATTCTTCGATATCTAAAAGACATTTAGGAATACTTGCAAGCCCATAATTCAAAATAAACTGTTCCAACGAACTCTCTCACTCAAACAGCAGCTGCTTTTAACTGTGTTAAATGTCCAGTAAACATGTAATAAATTATTACGCTTTAGGAAATCAACGAATTATAAAGCAAAAAGCAAAAATATAGGGTGTCCTAGAGTGTATCTAATTCTTAGAGTCGGACAGAACATGTTAAGGCGAATATTTTGATGTATATCAGGTGGGGTATAGCCTCATAGTCGAATGAAGGTGTGAAGCCTGTTTTATGAAAAATTTAAGAGATGAGAGCAAAATCAAGTGAAAATATATGTTTACTGAGAAGTTTTAATTCAATAGATTTCGATATGTCGGCCTTTCTAACAACAAAAAAAATGCGAAGTTTGGAAGAAAAGTTCTCAGTTGTTATCTGCAAAACATCTGTTCCAATTTCTTTGACCTCGGTTTCAATTGCTTCTCTCAAGTCATTCAATGTTGAGGACTGTATGAGATACACAGTGTCTTTCAAACGTCCCCATAAAAGAAGTCGCACGGGGTAAGGTCTGGGTAGGAAGATGGCCATTCTTTACCATTAATTGTACCGTAATGGAATCTAACTCGATCAGTCTGTGGTGAGAATGTCCAGTTAAGAGATCGTAGTGAGAATAGCACTATCTTGCATAAGCCGAAAATCGCTTGTCTTGTCTGTGCCATGCAAGAATCGGGTGTCACGGGTATTCAAAAACTTTCACATTCTGAACATTAGCTTCTGTTTTTGAAAGTGTATTGTTAATGCACATACTCATCACGGCTGTTTTATAGCTTTATATAACGATGCAGGAATTTGCATATTCATTTGTAGACACGCTTTTCCTCTGATCGGTTGCCACAAATTTGTAAAATCACCTAAAAACCTTCAATGTTGGGCAATCGTCTTATACATCATAAATTGGAATATAAACTGTCGTATGTGAAAGTAACGTTTATCGTGTAATTATGACAGTGACACTATTCGTGGATGCCACATGTTACATCTCAAAATACTCGTCTTGACCAGTTCTATTCAAATCTGTAAAAATTACACTCTGCAACCCTTGTGGGACACCCTGTATTTATCTTTAAAAAGGCATATGTAACTAATATTAATGTTCCTCGATAAGAAAGAAAGATTTTTAAGAAAACTATCTTTAGGGAATTTTTTTCTGTGGCATTAAGGAATCAGTATATATTCCATATAATCTTATTATATATATATATATATATATATATACACTTTATCATTTCATTGCACATGACATATTATTCTTGCCAAAGCATAAAAAATATACATATTTATATTTGAAAAATAAATTTGTAAATTTTTTTAAATTGTAGAATTATGTTTAATGCAGATGTTTAACAATAATTCATTACTTTAGATTTAGTTAATATATTCCATTTAATAAGGGTATTTAATGAATTCAGAAAAAAATAAAACTAAGAAAATCGTTATATAACATTTCTCAGAACACTGCCTTGACGGTAAGTAATAAATGATAAAACAAGCTATTTTTTGCACTTAACTAATTTATAGAATGCAAAATCAATAAGCAAACAATTACGAAATTCCAGAAAACAAAACTCTTTTCTTCAAGTGTATAATTAATAAGGGAGTTATTCTTCGAATCTATAAAAAATAATAATCAGATATTTCTCAGAAAACTATCGAAATTATAGATTTTTGTCTCTCATTTGTAATTGTTTGCTGTTTGCCATTTTTTTCTCTGAATAAATTAATATATCTATGTTCAAAAGCACTTTAAGCAGATGTTTCTGCTTTTGAGATGTAAAAGTAATAATTTTTCAGAATTCGCATCTTGTAATCATGTAGATGGAATTTTTCTACTAATGTGTGATTTAAGGTTTCCAGTTTGAAAGGAACAATTCTCTATGGATTTTCAAACATTGTATAAGTCGTATCACCGACTCTCCGACCTAACCGAATGAACAAGGATAAATAATACTGATTTAATGGAGTGTCTCAACGTCAGCACTGATGGAAACTATGGTTAAGTTCAATGGGCGGTTACTGGCCACAATACAACCCTTCCATACGGTTATACGTCTCGTCTTAGATGAGAGGAGCCTGACCTCTTCGTTTTCATATACCTTCCAGGATGGTGATAATCAATCACCAAACCGAAAGAATCTCTTCCGCATTTTCAGGTGTCCCCTCTGGTGGGATCAAATATCGAAGTAAATAAATTTTCAGTTATATAAATAAATTTTCGAAGAAATATTCATAAAGTCTTGTTTTATATTTTAAGTAGATTCCTATTGGAAGACGACCTATTGCAATCGTTCTCAAGGCAAGACTTTTTCTCATGGTTCTTTATATTTGAAAGAGACGTTTTTGGAAAAGACATTGTTTCAGTTCTTTACTGAACATGGTTATTAAATCCAAAATCTTTCATTCAAAAGTTATATATGAGTGTGTGTGCGCGTGCAAACACATACATTTTTAGCAATTGCGTGGCCGAAGAGAGGAGAGGAACTTTGAATTTTTTGATTTCCGTTTATTGTATTCCGTGAGGCATAGTTTATGTATGAGCATGAAGAAACAAGGTATATCAACATTACAGCACAAGAGTAAAAAGAGAACGAAATATTAATTCTCATGAAAAATGCTTTGAAAAATGGACTATGATTAGGCTGGAAATTGAATTGTCATCACATCACATTTAAATTATACACCATACAACTGGATCTAGTTGAATGAAGCGTCAAGTTAGGGGAATTATTGAATCAAAATCTAACATTAATTGATTAGAAAATTAATTAGTCTGAAGATTTACCACTTTTTCTCATTTAACTTTCTTTTTAAGACTCAATCTATCAGATTTCTCGTAAGACCTATAATATGACGGTGGTAGTTCGAAATCTATCCTACACATGTACTATCTGAAACGTGGGTGATGATTAATTGCATAACGATTGTTAAAGTTTGCAGTTATAAAAAGTTCATTGAAATAACCTTGGTTAAGGAAGAAAATATTTTTACGAACATCACACGATAAATACTTAAAAGTGTACGAGAGATTATCACAAAATAAGAGAGATAATTCATAAATTTCTTATATAATTTCCATAATTGATATTCACATTTTGAAACTATCTTAATTTTCAATAATTGTTGGAGAATAGAATAAATTACTGAATAGAATAGAACTATCATACATCCCTTTTAACTTCTGTAACACAACAGTGGCTCTAATAAAATAATGAGTCGAATTAGTGGAATCATTGAATCAAGATTAAAGTTTCATTGATTAGAAAAATTCATTCAGCTGTGGATTCCCCATTATTTTTTTTAACTTTCGAAAAGATTTTATCCACGATTTCTTACAAAGTCTGTGAAACGCTGGTGAGAATTCAAAACCTACTGTGTGCATGCATTACACGAAACAGGAGCGGTGATAAATTATAAAAAATACAATTATAAGCAGTTCATTAATAAAAGCTAGGGTAAATAATGAAAATATTCTTAATAACATCATTTCACATTTTTAACAGTTAACACCACACCGCTCCTCCGTTTCTAGGGCTCATATGACCTCTTTTAGGGTTGGTAGACATGTATGTGAACTTTATTCAAAAAGTTACACAGCAATTAATTTTAAATAAACAAACAAATGACAAAATACGAAAACATATATCCAAACAAGAAATGATAAAACTAAAATGAAGAATATCTGGAGTACAATGAAACTGGAGGAATGAACATGATAGTGTATAGTTTGAGAGAAAATATAAAATAATTATAAAAAATAGCTATTTGAGAGCGTTAAAAAATTTAATATGAATAAGATGTGGGAAATAGAACTATCATATGACCTGATGATACCCTGAAAAATTGATAAGTTTAATCTAACTGTAACAGTTCCCCGTGATCGATTAGGAATCTAATCCTATTTATGGTTCTTTTTTTAAGATGAATTACAAAGGACTCTTTTGTGCCATAGACTTTCTAGTGAAAAAGAGTGGATGGAATCGCCAACTTCTCCACAAGAGCAGTAGTCATCTTCTGGTAAATGGAAACGGTGACGTAAAGAAGAGCAGGGAACATGTCCTGTGACAAACAGGATTTCTACACGAGTGCAGGAGAGTGGTTGTAATTTCACTTTTTGATGACTTGAAAAACAGAAAGACCAGTATTTCCACGATCCTACAGCATTTGGTATTTTCTGATGAATATTTTCTCTTAAAAACATCATAGAGAGTTTCTTACGATAAAATAGAGAAGTTTAATTTTTTATTTCATATCCACATTGACAATTTATCTTAAGCTGGACCCCTCCACTAGGAAAGAACATTGTGGATAAAATATGTCAGTTTGTCGTGCTATATCAAAAGTGTGTTGTCGTCTCAACTGCCGGTCTCGTAAAACAAACAGACAAATATATACTTATCGATTGTGAGAAAAAAAATTGGGGTCCTTTTTCTTAAAAATATTCTCATATGATTACAAAAGCAAACTTGAAATATTATCTTATTCTGTCCCCTTTTGTAGTACTTTTACTTTTTGAAAGTGGCAACATGCATGAAATCAGATTCTAAAAATAAAGGAAAGGGGGAGTTGCTTAATTGAAATGCCTGATAGTGTTTCACTTTTCAAAACGCTGTAGGAGAAAGCGAAACAAGTTTGTTTTCTGCAATTCTGAAACATCTTGAAGAATTGAATTGATTTAAGAAATTTATTTAACCAAATTATTTGAGATTAATTGCAAAGGCTTCTAAAAAGTGCATAATTTACTTTTAAAAACTTACACTCTTTTTTTTACATTAATCAAAATCATTAATTAGAGCAATGTGAACATTTGCTTTATGTGTGAATATATTATATTTTAAATTTATTATAAAGTTTAAAGCTATTGTTATCTTAAAAGGCATTGGAATCTTTTTTGTTCCAAACGTCAGGTAATTAATAATCAAAGTTAGATAGAATATCCAGATACCTTTCAGATAGCCTAAATCTGGGAAGAGAATCTAGAAAAAAGTTTTGATTTTAAGTAGATAGAAGCCAAAATTGTAAAATAAGTAAGTTTTTATTTTGAGAATGAGATGTAAGAAATGATTATCAACAATCTATAGAAAAAGTTAAATACAAAAAAAGTATTTGATGAAATGTTTTGACTTGCTGTAAAAAATTCCTGTGCTATTCAGTATTGGCTTATTTCAATTTTATACAAAATCCACTTTTCTTTCCTCAAATATATTTCTTTTATCAATAAAGAGCTTTTGCATTATATCATTAACACTTCAAAGAACTTCTTGTTTCATCATCAGTTTATAACACTGTATAAACTGAGTTTTTTAAAAATGTCCAAACTCTTTAATAGAACGAGGATATCACTTTATTAACGATTCTTAATTTGAAGCTTTGTCTTAAGAGGATTTAACTTAAAGTAATTATTGGAAAGACATATTAAAGCGAGATACTTTTTCAACCATCAAGAGCTTAATAGTTTCTCGAGTATTTAAACTTGTTTATGAAATGAAGCAAAGCGAGATTATTTTACTTCTTTATTAACAAGATTGGCAATTTTATTTTCTTAATTTTCTTTAGTAAAAGGATTCTAAGCTTATAAATTATGACAACATGATATTAAAGTTATTTTGAAAGCATCAAGTCTCTTTTCCATCTTTGTTTAACTTGTATTATTTATATTGCAATTTTAAACTATTTTATATTCTCCTGATTTCACTAAATTAATTAATTCTTTTCTTGTTAAATTTGGCTCTTTTATTGACACTTTTAAAATATTCTTTTGATAGTATTTATCATGTAATAAATAATTCATAAAGGAAATGATATCAAAATATTACATCACATTAAAAATATTGAAAGATAATGCACTACATGCTGTAGATTTTTTAAGTTTTTTCACAAATTTAGAGTACAATATGAAACTTAAATATGTTATTTTCCTGCATTTACATGAAATAATTCACACTTTTATCATATACTAGTGGAACCCATATGGAACTGTCCATACTAGTATGAAGAATGTCAGTGTATTCATAATGAAGTGATAATTCAGATAAATAATAATACACAACCATAATTCACAATTTCTAAACGTGAATAACCGCTAGAACCGCAGTTCTGCATTCATTTAGAGATTATTTATATTTTGACCAATTGAATAGATCCGGACAATTTCAAATAAATGTTATTTATATCTTTTTAAAAACAGATTATATATTTTATTTTATCAGGTAATTATATCATTCAGTCCTCAATTAACTTAACCAAGTTTATTTTAAATTGTCATTTTATATTAAAATTAGTATTAAGAATAGGCTCATTATATATTAAAATAATATTTATGATTTTAGAACTTTGGAATTAAATTTAACCTTATGTTATTGTTAACTTTAAACGTTTATAAGAAAATCCTTAGATGAAGACATATTACAACATAAATTTTTAATATTTATTATCCTATCTCCTGTTGAAAGTTGTTTGTATATGCAACTAGACTTTATCTATAAATAACTTAAGCTGATAATAGTCCAGTTGAATGGCAATTTGACATGAAAAATAGAGAACAGCATTTTTATTGTTTCAAGTTTTGAGGTTGGATATTCAAAACAGACCATTAAATTTACTCTTGAATTTCAAACAGAATAAAAGTAGGAAGGAAAATTTAAAATTTGGTTTTCAATTTTGCCTTTTAATAAACTACTATTAATTTGGAAAGAAAAAATTAAATAGAAAACAATAGATATTAAAGTAATGATAAAACAATTAGTCGATGGTTAAAACAATAAAAAAGCATAAATTTGAAAAAAAAAATTAATTTTCCTAACTTGGGTAATATTTTTTAAAAGTCACCGAAATGTATGCTAAATAATAATGAATAACCGATAAAGATTTCAGATCGATATTTTCAATGTTTTTTTAACAATTCATGAAAGGAAAAAAAAAAGCGTCCAAAAAAGAATGTTATCAAAAATTGCCTATAAGCTCTTTTCTGTTCGTCCGAAATCGCGGATCGAAAACAATTAAGTTTGAAAAAAATATTTTACACTTATGTCACTGGTTCTAGAAAAACATTTAGATCCTTGATCAATTCTTGGGCTAATGGAAAATGTTTTCAGGCATAATAATTGAGTAAAAATGCTAATTTCAAATTTAATTTTTTCTATTCTTTTGAAAATCGACCCCTATTTGAAATCAAAAGACAACAATTTTTGAATAAATTTGTTTTTTTTTTTATGCCATGAATTAGAGTAGATAAAAATACTTTAAACTAATTTTCAACAATTATTTTTTTTTGCATTTTTCATATTTCTATTTTAGTTCTTGCTCCTAGAATAATAATATAAATATTGAATTAAGATTTCTAGCAGCTATTGCCTTCTCTGAAACATGATCTTAAAAAAATACACAAATTCATTGAAAAAACGAATTTAATATATTATTTTTAAAGTTTGCACTAAAAAAAATAAATATTGACCTAATTATGATTTATTGGACAGGAATCATTCCTCTTATAAATTTTTTGAAATCTCCAACACTTCTATATTAAATTTTATTATTAAAGACGAAAAACGCAATTTTTTACTTCCCTATTTGCAGCAGAATCCGGGATCAAAAAAGAAAGAAAGAAGGAAAAATATGATTCTTCCAGAAAAACTCAAAATAGTATAATTGTAGTTTGAGTTTTATTTACATTTTGATATTTTTCGTGCAGATTCGACTGAACTAAAACCTTTGAAACAAAAGTTGTAAAGTAATGCATTCAAAATCTTATTTTCCTTTTTAATTGCATCATAGCCGGTGTCTTGGCTTAGGGGTAACGCGTCTTCCTTGTGATCTGAGTGCCCGTATTCGAGTCCTGGTTCGTGCATGGTTCCTTATCTTGTGTTCTGTATGTGTGGTGCGTGTAAAAGTCCTCCTGTAAAAATAGGCTGTGCAAGCGAGTGTGTGGATGTCGTCTATATATGAGCTACAAGTCAGACTTCTACCCCCAGGATCTCAGGAGTCTTTACAATCAGAAGCTACTGCAACCCATTTCCCGTGATTACGCTGGCACGATATCATTATCATTGCATTATAACATGATAAAAAATCAATAAAACATTCACTAAAATTATAGAAAAAATTTATATAATTTGCATTGAATTTTGTTTGTCAAGTGATTGCAAATATGACTGATGATTTAAGAAACAGCATTCATTAAAAATGCTGCAGACTTTTTTATAATTTGCAATAATTTTTATCAAACGAATTATTATAATTTTGAAAGACGATTGTGATAGAACTAACTATTTAACTAAGAATGATCATGAATTTTTCTGAGACCGTGGTGTCATGGTGGTAAGGTGTCGGCTTCGGAACCAGAGGGTTTCAGGTCTGAGACCCGTTTCCACCGAAGAATTATCATGTAAATTGGCCTGGTACATGATAAACATGCCAGTGCCACATGTCGACCCGCTGGTCTGGTGTGACAGTTTGGAGAGGAAGTGCTAGCTCAGGCATCATCTTTGTCATCTGACGTCGGTTCAAATTTGAAAGGTCCGTCCCACAATAATCCTAATGTTGCTTTAAAACGAGGCGTTAATATAAATAAACGAAAGGAATAGTTTTTCTTTTATAGTTTGCATTCATTTTTAAATGTAGAATTATGTTCTTACACAAATCCAGTTTATTAATTTAAATGAATATATTCCTTTTACCCAATAAAAGAATTTTAATAATTAATAAAAAATAATGAAAATCGTTGAATAACACTTCTGAAGATAAAAAGTTTTATGAAGTAACAATCAAATGCTGCTGCTTTTATTAAACAAAACTAATGAGAAAAAGAACAAAATCAATACTCAGACAATCGTAAGTCTCCTAAAAATGGCAAAAATATTTTTCTCTTCAAGAGTGTAATTAACAAATGATTTGTATCTCGCAGCTATTAAATCCCATTTCATTCTTTAAAAATAATCGCCAGACTTTTATTTCTTTAGAAACTATCGAAATTATGGATTTTGTTGTTGATTTTCATTGGTTGAGCTTTTTTTTATCAATGAATGGAATATGTATAAATCTTATGCCTATTGTTCTTTGCTTCAGGGGCATCTATCAGAAAGGATTTGCTTTTGAAGAGACGGAATAAATTATTGGTTCGGATTTACCATTCGGTTATTATGAAGATTGAATTTTCCAATATGTTGAGTGCATAAAATTACAGATTTTCATTAAGTCTGTTTTATTTAATATCGCTTAAGCATTCATATTTGATGGAGTATCGTATTTGTTTAGATATATATTTTTAATTTTTTGTGTATAACTT
>JAPMOQ010046923.1:525997-542796 GCA_026543055.1 Argiope trifasciata
AGCAGGTAAAAAGAAATTGATTCGGTATGTGGACTTATGTAAAACTCCTTTTTTAAAATAATCTTGGTATCATATCTTTAAAACTTGCCAATATAAATACAAGCCAATTTTCATTTCCACTGTTTTCCAATTGAATATATGGAGGAAGAGGGCATTTTGGAAATTCAAAATTAATAAACAACTTGACTTGGAACTGAACAAGAAACAGCTTTGGATGGATTTTAACAACTTTTATTAAATTCAAAAACATCCCTCTCGATTTAGAATTCACTTAAGTATAGTTTCATTTCCAATCTAATGTTAAAGCTATTATTTTTAAGCAAAAGCATCCTTTTAGCACTGAAACTCTTTTGAATGAAATGCACCATTAACACTTCAAAGAACTTCTTGTTTCATCCTGTTAAAGGATTCATCTTGTAAACTGATGCTTTTGCAAAAGGTCCTCCTAAATCTTTATCAGGAAAAAGGATATCAACTTAAAAGTGAATGTTTACTCGGACCTGCGTCTTAAAAGGTTTTAACTTTCGGTAAATGTAATGATACTAGACAGGAACACCTCGGAGCGAAAAGTTCTCAAATATCATTTGGCGTAATAGCTTTTCGAGAATTAAAACATGTTTGTGAAATGTCAGACGTGTAATCATTTTATTCCTTTTATTTCCTGGAGATTGGAAGGTAGTCTATTTTTCTCTTTAATTTTATTAATATGTCTTCAATTGTATAATTAATAAGAAAATAACGGCGATAAATTATCAACAGTCATATCATATTACATATCTTTCATTTGCTTTTCAAATCTTTATTTTTTATTGTTGTTTAAGTCCTTATTACGATTTAGTTTAGATCACTCTTGTTTCGTTTTATCAATTATGGATATTAATTTAAACATGAATAAACAATAATCATCTATGCTATGTAGCTCTGGATTGTTGCGAAAGATACACCTCCGTCAGTGTTTAATTACAATAACTTAAGCTCTGAATATATAATGACCACAACATTTTGCTCAGAAAAAGCATATTTTAATCTATAAACAATTTATTTTGAATATGGTATGAAGCTATTATAAAACAAATAAAGACTCAATATTTTATTTGAATTAAGCTGTAATCTTCTTGGCAAAAACATATGAGTACAGAAAAATATTAAAAAAATATTTAGCAGTAAAGAACTTGAAATTGACAAAATCATATCAGTTGAAATTTTAAAATTTCGCAGCCATCTTATGCAGCGACCAAAAGAAATTTCTTGAAAAAAATTTCATGTCTTTTGGAGCACTAGAACCTTAATAGTTCTGTTTATAAAGTCAACAATATTATAAAACAATAACTATTTTCTTAGGCTTGAGAAGAAATTTTATTTGTCACAGGATATGTCCATTTACTTCTTTCTTTTGTTGACGATTTCATCTATTTTGTGGTACCTTGTTCTTTGACTCTTTCGTGGCACCTTCAAAACTTTCAGCTTCACTATAAAATCTCTGATATAAAATAATACTTTAAAAATTATAAAGATGAATAAATTAACTAATAAGGAGCAGCTATACCTATCAGAACAATCCTACCAATAGGTTCCTTAGATCGTTTTAATATTTTTTTTACATTTTGCTCCCGGGTTCGAGTCCTGGTTCAAGGTTCTTTGCTCTTTATTCTATGTTCTATCTGTGAGGTGCGTGAAAGGTCCCCCTATAAAAAGGTTGTGCAAGCGAGTGTCTGAGTGTCAATTTCATATGAGCTAGAAGTCAGACTTCTGCCTTCGGGTGCTCAGGGACCTTTACCCTTAGAAGCTACTACGCAAACTGGGCTTAAAATCAATCACCAATTACTTCATTGAGCTAGGCTATGACAACAACAACATTTTGCTCACAATTTCACATTCTTTAACTCTCCTCTGGTAACTCATTTTTTTATATATCCTTCTTTTTTACTGTTATTTTACATTATCATGTTAATTCCTTTATTATTTTTATTTATTATTTTTTATCTTTTATCATTATTATAGTACACGATTACATGTGAATGTAGCCATGTACTTGCCCTTTATATGTTACCTTGAAACTGATTGTAGAGTAATATTTTTATATTTTTATTTTTTAATAATTATAACACCCATCTATACAAAACCTGAAAACAACTGTATGACCTCTAGAAACCGAGGTCTGTTTGGGTATTAATGATGTTGAGAATCAACAACTATTGGAAAAATATAGCAGCAAATTTTGAAATTTTACCTTCGCCTGATTCTAGATGAATGCATATATTGCACAATATTAAACAATTCATGCAATCATTATAATGTTATTGAATATTGAATGATATTACGGCTGATAGTATTATACAATACTGTGAACCATGCACTTTTACTTGAGAATAATACAAAGGTATGTGATTTGCTGATGAAAAATCTTTTTTAATTAATATCCATTTAGAGTAAAGGATTTTAATAAAAGGTATTGCAATTTCAGAGTGTTTTTGACGAAATTTTGTTATGCGATAGGTAAACACCCAGAGAGTTCAATTTATCACAATCAACCATGCTTAAACTCATTAAAGACATTAAAAGATGTTTTTTGCCAATAGAGAAATTATTTTTTTAATCTCCATTTATTTAACGTTTCATAATTCGACGTTTCAGTAACTAGTCCCTTTTATAGTACTGTTTTTCTAGGAAGTGAATACTTAAAGGATACATAAAACAATCGGATACCTTCTCTCATTTATTTTAACCCATTTATCCCTAATGTACCATTTTTGGAACACCCCTCACATAAAAGTTATTTTTATATTTTTTTACCTAACATATATAAATTTCATGCAAAAATTCCAATTAATTTTTTAACCTTAGACATAAATGAGTCAAGATGACGATATCAAAAAATAAGCCACTACTCATATATATTCTGTAATATTTATTACAAATACAAATTTATTATATTTCATGTAATAAATATGTTTTTGTTTTAAAACCCGTGTTTTAAAGAGTTTTTTTTAACTGACACTTTCATTCAGTTCACAGTGGCTTGATATCCCCTGAATTATTGAGAGTCCATTATGTTGCTTAAATAGTAATCTTAATAGATGTGTTCACCTTTTTGGAATTTATTTAACTTCTGACACAATATATTGTTTTGTGATTCATTTATGATTCCCGTTGATATCTAATTCGGTAATCGGTTTTCTAATACAATTATGAGATAGCAAACACGGAGTAATCTAATCAGATAGAGAGCCGGAATCAAATGGGTAGATCATGACAGCCAATGTATGAAAAGGAATAGGTCTGATCATGATGAGTGGACCTCCCTTAATTCGACCGATTTCGCATCTGATACTGGCAGGATTATTGAAGTTTATTGTAATGAATACTGAATTTTTTGTGTTGCCTTTTTGTGCTGTTACGATTATGAATATATCTATCATAATCCTGAATTGCAATTTTAAAAGACAACCTTGTAGCAGAATATAGATATTGGAACCAAGAAAATATATACTCGATGTACTGGTCTTCCAAATATAAGCCACATGCTGGATATGGTACAGGTTAAGTATACAATAGAAGGGCCGAACTTCCTTTTACAATTACACTCGCTAGTATCCGGGTGTTGCAGCAACAGAAAAAACAATCTTGGAAGTATCATTTGGAATTTGAAATAGTTATCTTGTTTAATTAAGAATGATAGGAAGAGTTTATTTTTCTGTCGGCAATGCATATATTCATTGAAATCGAAGGATATACAAAGGAGAAGCATAAATAGTAATTATTCTATTTTTATTATTCCATTCTACAAACAAATATTCATTATATATTAGATTTGTGTATTTTTTTATAACTGACAAGCTTGGTGTTCTTTCAGAATGGTAATGAAAGAAATCGTTTATTGTATCTCGTGATTCATTTAATATTCGTTCAGAATTCTTAAATTTAGTATTAGAAAATGTGATTAAAATATTTTCTTTTGAAATTAATTAAACATAAAAAATTTATTTATATCATAAAATCTATAATATAGTTAAAAAGATAAAGATAGGGCAAAAGTATTTATACTGTAATATTTTCGAAAGTTACTGTAAAAAACTCTAAAATTGTATTCTTTAATTAACATTTCAAAACTATAGGACTAGTTCCCCAAAAACTTTCTCGCACACTCTTTAATAAAATTATTACCTCAGAGAAAGACTTACATTGTTTTTACATACAATAGCTGAAAGATATTAAAGTCTAGCTTGAATTTAGCATCTTTTCTGAATCTGTTGTGTCTCCTTGGGGAGTTATTTTGTTGTTAATCCATGGTTCATAGATGCGTTAAATAGATCCGAAAATATTTTTTATATTTTAGATGATTGTACCTATAACCTTCGCATAAGTGCAAGCATTATGTTATCGAAATTTTATCGGAATCGGCTGAGCGGGGCGACAGCGCCTAAGAGACATACAGACAAACATTCATTTTTATTTATATAGATGACAAAAATATGTGAAAGGAGAGTTTTGATTCGTTAACAATTTTTGTAATATTAATATAGTAAAAATTACGACTTCTCTCCTGGAATATCTTACATGATACTGATTCCTACGAAGAAGGATCACCTACCTGTCGATACTGCTACTCTCAGTATGGTGGGGTGTTCGGCTGTATAAAGAAGAATGGAAGGCACCTCAGAAATGAGGATAAGAAACTTCCAGTATGGTGGTTGGTTTTCACCACCCTGGTTGGGGTCGTTTACCACCGATTGATGATGGGCCGTTCTTTCGACGGGTAGGGCTGTACTATGGACAGTGATAGACTTAAGGATTCCACCCCAGTTCCTACCAATGCTGTCGCGGCCGTCCAGGTATTCAGGTCTAATTCTAATCTCTTTAATTTGGGGAGGCGAAGTAGCTAGTGTGGTTAAACGGTACTGAATCGTCCACGTTCGATTCATTGAATTTGGTATTCGTAATCCTGATGTACTCCAGGAGATCTGGGCATATGTAGCATATGGTTCAAAAATAGATGTTTATGCATATTCTTCAGGAGAGTTTTCATGAAATAGATATTATTTGTCAGGAATGTCATCATCTAATATATCTGAAATTTCATCATCTATATATTTCATCATCTCATCTGTGCTTAATTTTGTGAGAATTCATTATTTTGATTGGAAATTTGATGAAAAAAGTCAAAAAATGGAGAATAGTTTTGATAAAGCCAAATACTAATTTATAGCTCTTTGTATCGAAGTTTTAAGGTATGAGTGAAACAGGTCTGTTCTAGAGAGAGAATGATCTCGTATTTTAAATGAAAATTTTGAGATGTTGAGCTCTAAAATTTATTTAATTAGGTTCTAATTTGTATTGCAAATATTGTTTGTCTTTTAAAAGAATTATTTATCAATAAAACATTTTTATCTACCATTCGAATAGTAAATTTATCGCCTCAAAAATGTACTTAAATGCAAAATAAAACATTATACATCAACGATTCTTTAGAAAAATCTAAGAATTTTTTTTAAATAAAATTTCCATATTATTGTTTTTGAAGATTCTATTTTGAAGATTTCTATTCATTTTATTACATTTTTTGTATAATTACCGTAAAGTCATGTATGAGAACAATTCTTTAACATTAATAATTATTATATAGCTTCAAGTATTATTTACAAAAGTTGTTTTTCAAAATATCAAAGTGTGTTTTAATGCTAATGTAGAGATGTTTTTATTACTTCACGTTTAAAAAAATATTTTCTTAACAATAATAGGAATAAAAGTAAACCAAACTATTAAGGAAAGTCGTTAAATGGCACTATGGCACTGACGTCCTTTATTATTATCAGATAACTATTGAAAATATACACACAATAGCTATCGAAAAATAAAAATGGGCGTTTTGTTTTTTTCTCTTCAGATAACGAATTTTCGAAAATTAACAAAATCGAAGGGCGAAGAATTCTAATAGTCATCTGAAAAAGTGACTATAGTCTTTTTCTCCAAGAGTATAATTAATTACTAGTTTGACATTCTAAATAGTTAACCCCTTTTCCAGCCTTTAAAAATAATCACCAAGCACTTCTTTTGTAACTTTGGAAACTATTGAAATTAGGGATTTTGTTTTTTCTAAAAAGTTGTTGCTCATTCTTTTTCATAAAGTATATCCGTATAACTACCTCATTCATTTCCTATTAATTATTATTAGACAAAAGATTAAATTTTTCTTAAATGGGAAAATATCTCCCTACTTGTTAACGTGTGATTTCGAATCAAACACTTTTCTGCAGTTTCATAGGAAAAATCAATCAGCTGGCAGCAGGTTGAATTGAATTTAGTGTGTTAAAGGCTTTGTGAGAAATAGAATTTCCTTTAAATTGCTTAATTATTCTTTTATCCACTTTAAATAACAATTAATAATAAATAAATTATATATTGATAATAAATAATAAATAAATAATTTTAATAATTAATAATAAATAAATAATTTTCATGAGATTATTTTTATGTGTCTTTCCAAATTTTCTAAATCTATTTATTCGTTCAAAATTATTTGCTCATAATTATGCTAAATACTGTATTCTTTAAAAAACTACGGGTCATATCCTCTTAAACCGTTTTAGTGAATACTTTCTGCAGTGGGAAACTTCCTGTCTCTTCCTTTCTTCCGTAATCCTTAGTAGGGATACGAGAATATATTGTATAAAAATATTTATATGTAATTTTGGTTGGAATTTTACGTTTGTGAATGATTTAATTATAATTTATAATTAAAAAGAAAAAATTATTCGATGCAAATATAATGCATACACAGAGAGGCTAAGATGTTGAAGATACGAACAAGATTAATTAAACTTAAAATTAAACTTTAAAAATTTAATTATTTAAACTTTTAAAGTTTAATGAAACTTAAAGTCAGATATAAAAATAAAAATATTTTATAGAAAAAAATTAAGTTTTCAAAAACAAAAGTATTGGAATAATATATGGAATTCTGGAAAACTTAAAAAACTTATTTCTTTCAAATATTTAATTCTTTTTTTCTTTTTTGATAATATTTCTTATTATAAAAGCAATTTTAGTATTGTTTCTAATTTCGTTTCTTTTATAATTTATAAACAATGTGTTTCTGTGGTTAATGTAGCATTTAAGGCTGTGAAATATATCAGGAATTTGCTTTTATGTACATAAACCAAATCTTCATCATATCTGGATTATAAATAAAAAGATGAAATAATGCTTAAAATTTTTAAATTGAATTCATTTTTGAAATAGAAAACTGCTGAAAGCATGAAATATAAAATTTCTAAAGGGTGATTTCAAATTTTCTTTTGTTGCTGTATTTATCGAAATCTAATCACTTCTAAACTTCATGCATTCATCAGTATTAAAACAATCTAAAGAATAAGGGGGATACTTGGCTAAAAAAACTTGATCCAAAGCACTTTATTTAATTTTATTTCCATTGATTGTGGTTTCAAATTTCTGCAAAATGTTTGATCGGCATGTATTAAGAATTAATTTTAGAATTAACTCTTGAATATGTCAAAGAATAAGTACTGTGATTTCTAATGAGATAATGTAAATATAAAAAATCGTTATCAAATTGTCCCCGATAAAAATCTGACTTAATAGCTATGTGACTAATTATCAAAATTTTCTATAAAAACGACTAGTTCTTTATAATACCATCATACATAATTTATTAGATGAATTAAATCAGATTATTGAGAATACTTTTTCATATATACATTTAGATATATGAATATTATTAGAAATTTCCAGAAGTAATTACCTTTAAAAAGTATTAAAGCCTATTTCAGAATTCTGCCTGTCTAATATATTTAATGTTAAAATTTGATCTGATAATTTAAAAAGTGAAAAGACTGCATAATACTGAATTCTTTTAACAACTATTAATAGTAATATGATAGAGTAATACAAGGGTTGTTCAAAGGATAAGGCATCAAACAATATTGTGGGTATAAATGAAGACTTTATTCAATGTTTAAACCATAGACATGAGTACTACGATCCCATTAATTAACGAGTTGAAAGATTCCCTGTTAATAGAATTTCTGTGGCCGTGACGAGACCCTTTTCTTCACAGCGTCCTTGAGTTTGTCGTCCAAGGTCTGATAATTGTTGAATTCCTAGAGCACAGAGGAGCCATTAACTCCGATGTGTACTGTGAGACAGTACAGACCACTCAGGTCCATCAAAAACAAAAGATTGGAGCTACTCAAGAAGGGGGTGGTTCTGCTTAAAGATAAACTCTTGTCCACATGTTCCGCGTGTGTACACACACGGATCTAGCCAAATTCAAGTAGAAGCAGCTTGACAATCCGACCTACAGCCCCTGAAACAGACTTGAAATGAAAGCGCTCCTACTCAGTTGGTGAACTCAAGGACTGTTTGAAAAATTGAGTCTCGCCACGGCCTCATGAATTCTGAGAAAAAGGTATCCTTTGGCTCGTTATTCAATGGGATCATTGTGCTCACGCCTATGGCGTATACCTTGAATAAAGTCTTCATTTATGTCCAAAGTGTCGTTTCGTACTTTTTCATTTGAACACTCCTTGTAATAGCATAAAAAGGTTAAAAGCTTATGTAATACTGATTTGAAGGGTTTGTTGCAAAACAGGAGGTAGGCCCAATTATTCAAATTTGCAGAAAACCGTAAAAACGTCTGAAACTTCTAACTTTCAGTTAGACAGACAGTTCCATCCATTGAGTAACGCGAGAACTATTGGAATCTTAGTGTTTTTCGTCCTTTTGACACCAAATGACAAAGGAGTTTTTTACCACATGTAGCTAACATAATACATGTAACTTTAAATTTTCCTAAGCTGGATCTATAACCTTTTTGCAGCAAACCCTTCAGTTCTTTTCACAACTATTAATAATAAAGTAGTATAGTAATAGTAATAGAATAATTTAGTAACTATTAATAATAATATTTAATTCACAAGGAGAGAATTTATATTTTAAGAAATTATGTTAAACAGTAATATATTACAATTTAAAATGTCTTATGTAACTTTTCCGAATATACTTATGTAACCTGAAAACTGAAAAGTAAATTAACCCTAACTTTTAGATATCAAATAGTGGCTACAAAGTTTACATTCTCCGCTACCATCCCATTTAGATACACGAAGCAAAAGACCGTTTACTTTATGCAAATTTTAACCAGCAAATACCTAGGAAACGGAATTGAACACGGAGCTCCATTTGTTGAATTTACCAACTTTAATTAACATGAAAATTATCTGGCACAATTCGGTATTAGTTTAAGAATAGTTTCAGATCCAATTTTAGGTTATATCTGTTATTCTTGGGCAAACATATCCTTTTAGCATTGGAGAATCTTTTACATAAAATGAACCATTAACACTTCAAAGAACTTCTTGTTTCTACTTTTTAAAGGAATTGAGTCTTTTGGAAACGGTTTTCATTCCTTATTGGAAAAAGGATATCAATTTAAAAGTGAATGTTTGCGCGAACTTGTATCTTAAGAGGTTTTAACTTTAAGTAAATGTAATGATATTGGACAGGCACGTATTGGGACGAAAAGTTTCCAAACATCATTGGAGTAATAGGTTTTCGAGGGAAGTAAATTTGTTTGGGAAACTACAGAAATAAAACGAAATCGTTTTATTTCTTTTTTGAAATTGTGATTGGAAAAGAAACTTTTTTTTTAAAATCAAAAGTATTCTATGCTAATCAATTCTAGTAGAAATGCAGTTACTAATTAGAAGTAACACGTTTTCTTTGTAAATTCAAAATATTCCGAATTTTAAGTAATTTTAAAGTTTTTGATTCGCTTTTAATGGTGTTATTTATTTTTATAATGTGTTTTGGCAAATTTGCTTTTCGATGCATGTTTTTTTGCTGACATGATAACTTTTAGGCTGTTGATAACATGATAAAGACGATTACATATATAACGAACAATGAAAATCCAGGGTATCCGAGATTTATTAGACATATTACAAAATTATGTAAAATATTAATACGGAATAATGCCACTTTTTCAATAGCACATATTTAACGCTGAACTGATCTTCCCAGAGCCAAGTTTTGAATAAATTTTCAACTTGCAACTTAATCAAACCCTCCACCGAACAATCCCTGTATCAATATAATATTGTTTATAATTACTTTTCTATGTATATTATGTGATCTTTCTTGTACCTTTTATATAATATTGTATATAGTTACTTTTTATACATACCGTATGTAAACTTAATTTTTTTAAAATATAATATTGTATGTAGTTACTTTTTCTGTGTATCGTACCGTAATTTTTTTCTTAAAAAATATATCCACATATATACTTCCAATTGACAGGGGATAATGGAGGCTCAAAGTTCGGGAATATTCTGTGTCGAAAGAAAGAAAAAAAAAGAAGAATGCATATTAATCACACATCACATAAATTTTTATTTCAAAACATTATTATTTCCCAGAATCCGATAGATGGCTCTATGTAAGGACTGGTGACTACTTAATGAGAAATTCCAATACATAGTAGTAATCACGTCGTTTTTAAAATCGGGCTTCTTAGATTTTTTGGGACGTTTTATGAAAAGATTTAGAATCCTTATATAAATTACTGGATTCAAAGCAGCGTTCATATTAGCTATGTAATTTCTACTTTTCAAGTTTTGAAGATTTTTTAGTAAGATATTAAATGCTATTTGTACATATTATGCGCAATCAAAAGATCGAACATTGAGATCTAATAACTTTCGAATTTCTAGTGTTAATAATTAAGGATATTTTCTTGGTATAACTAATGGTTATTGTTTTACAAAGACTACGAAGCAGTTGGCTACAACAAATCCTGTTAATCTTGGCTCGTACAGTGGTGGTGAAGCGGTCGGCTATACATAAAAAGAAGAAGTTATCTCCAACATAATTTTGTAATTTTTTCTGGATTTCTCAAATACCTTGAATCTTCGAAATTATAATAATGTAAAGAATTCGAAAGTATAATTTTTTCTAGTAACTTATATGGAAAAAGCAAATTATCCATGGATACGGAAAGATTATCATAGTATATTTCAGTTTCCAGGCTTAGCGGTTTACAAATAGAATAAATTTTTTATTTAAATAATATTCACTTTAGTTTAGCTTAGTTATATTTACGTACTTTTTTGAAGCAACGCAAGGGCTCTTTTGAGAAGGACCCCGTAATTTTGAACCACGGTCAGATGATGAGAATGACACCTAAGCTGGCAACCCCCCCTCCACACCGCACCACATCAGTAGGAGGGCGTTTGTCCTAACATGCCACAGACTCCTTACCCGATGTACAACAGCTGGAATCGGGTCTCGAACCTGATATCCTACGGCTCACAGCTCCCAAGTTGAGACCATATCACCAGGCCACAGCTGCTCATTCACTTTAAAAATGGTTACAAAGGGGAGAATTATCCGCCAAATGATTATAGAAACGACGAATTTTCTTGATATTTCCCCCTATTTTAAGACTATAAATTTCTATACATACATGATGATCAATTTATCGTTTGAATGATAATTTCAAAAATTTTAATATAAACTGCAAAGTAGTAACAGTTTGTAGAGAGAAAGACCAATTAAACTTGTTTTAAATTAAATTAAGGTGTTTCTTTTTGTGCCTTATCTAATATCTTCATTCGTAATTAAGGTTTTGAATGCAATAAATTCCCCAAAAACTAATTTTAATTCTTTTTGAAAGAAAGAATCATTTTATTCTCATTATTACTATATATGGAATAATATTTACCTAAAAAGCCAAGACAATGAAGTTTAGGTGTTAATTCTATTGATGGAATTTCAAAATTCTAATTTTTCTGAAGAATAATTGCCATGATGTTCTAACTTCAGACAATACTTTGAATCATATATTCTATTCTAGACAATGTTTAACAGTCTTTAATTCATATCACACTATTCTATTGGTAGTATATCTTATTAGTTTATTAAAAAAGCCAAGTGCAAAATTTTGCGTATGAGCTAAACTTTAGATTATGAAAAACATTTAAGTATCATATATACAAATAACAAAAAAATTATTTATTTACCAAATATAATACATCTTAACTTGATTCAAACCATGGAATATTATGACACATGATTCATAAAGGAACGGGAAAATGAACAGATGATCATGCATCTTTAATATATATATATATATATATATATATATTTGCATGGAATAGGCTCTCTTCCTTTATATAACCTATCTCTGTGGTTTTGCATGGTCACCGATCCATCAGCTGAATCACTTGCTACGTGATCTGGACGAGAAGCCATTATGTGTCACGACATGAATTCCCTTCATTCATTCGTCAGTTATGTTGCCATTTCAATGTAGTAAATTATATTATTCATTATTTAAGGATTCAACGATGCTGCTACGCCATGCGTGTATATTGATGTGACATTAAAGTGGGATCGCCTTAATAATGTAATCGCAGAGGTGGCGATGCATTAATGCACTTGATTATTTAACCATGCATGCATTTTCTGAAAATTTATATGAATAAACTGAAGATAGTGAAAAGATAAATTATTGATATTTTGAGAATTCATTTTATTCGCTTCTGCAGGATCCGTCGAAACCGTATTCGGAAATTGCTATTTATTCCGATTCTAGTTGAAACTGTAGATATCTGTAGGTGTAAAAATATGTTCTCTATAAAAGAATAGCATATTTATTCCTATAAAGGATAGTCTCCTTATTTAGATTTTTAAAATATGTTCTCTATAAAGGGATGCTATATTTCTTCATAAAAGGGATCGTTTCCATATTTAGATTTTTTCAAATGCAATACTTTCAAATAGCCCCGCAAATTTTTGAATATATATCCGAATTCTTTAGATTAAATTGTCTCAAATACGTATTGCATTTTTAGATTCTCAACTTAACAGTTAATACAATTGAAAATTCTAAAGTTAATATAAGTTTACGTACGTTTTAAACATTTTAAAATATAATAAATCGTTTGCGTTTTTAAGCGTATTGTAAGCGTTTCTCAGTATGCACTAAAGGCCAGGCAAAATTTATGTATTTTTAGAAACATGAAAATAGATATTATAATTTTAATTATATTTAAATCTAAAAGTTGACCATTTTAAAATAGAAATCGATAAAGCATTATGACGCTAATCAAAGTAATAATGTATACAAGATCTTCTCCACGAGCTCAAGAGCCTCTTACAAATTTTGACTACTTCAACTACGCTCACTTTCCAGGCCTTTATCCTTTTCTAGTTGTTTATCCTCAGAACACTCATGTCTTTTTCCACATCGTCCAACCATCTAATTGAAGGTCTTCTTCTGGAACGGGATCACATAAATTTTTTAAAATTGGATACTTTGAAGGTACTGTTTTCAGGGCGTCTTCAAATATGGCAGAACCATCTTAACCTATCGCAAACAATCGTTTATACAAACTCTATGAGCAACCACAAATAACATTGGATATCCGAAGCGATAGGTTAAGATGGTTCTGCCATATTTGAAGACGCCCTGAAAACAGCACCTTCAAAGTATCCAATTTTAAAAATTTTATGGGATTTAAAAATTTTAAAAATTTTATAGAATTAAATCTAGTTCGTTAACATCTTTTCTCTAATACTGGGCCAAAGATAGTTTTAAGGATATTTCTCTCAAAAATGTTAAGGGAACATTGAGTGTCCAAGTTAAGAGTTAAATTTTCCCTCGTATAGAGCAGAACAGGCATAAGAAGAGTCTTATAAATTCTTAGTTTAGTTTTTCGATTTAAGTTGGATCTTAGTTGCTTTTCCAGTCCTAAGAAAGATTCATTGGCCATTTTTATTCTGTTGTCAATTTCTGTTCTGAGTTTATTATTTTCATCAATCATTGTGTTAAAATATTTGAAATGATCAACGCTTTTGAAGGCATGACCGTTAATATACAGAGGGACACTGTGATTTATAGTTGAGGACGAGAATTCCTTATATTTGGTTTTATCTTCGTTGATCTCTAAAATATTATTAGTTAAAATTTTATCTATTTTTACAAGATAATTTTCATGGTAAGTTGTAATAACCAAAGGCTTTTCGAAAAGCGTGTTTTTTTGTATCTTTCTAGTGGACCATCATAATTTTTAACCTGGCATAAAATAACTAATTTTTGAATTTTATATGCTTTTATGTAAAAATAAATACATTTTTAAGAAATCTTTAAAATGATTTAAGGTATCGTATAATGGAAAATTAACTTTTTGTTCTGTCGTAAATTAGTAATATTATATCTATTGCAGACTATTTTAATAATTAAGATTGTGCAAAATACTTATTACATTCTTCATAAACTATTTTCATATTCATAATAAAATATTTCATTCCATTCCAATAAAAATAGAAAAAAATCATCTGATAAAGTATTTGTTAGCGCATATTACAGAGAAATAAATTACCAAGAATGATTTTAGCCTTCTTACTTTGTGAGAAAAAGGGATTCTTTAATTTCATGGATTCATTGTGTTTATTTTCTTCGCTTGATTTTTAAAAATTAAAAGCTTGGCCATTGAATCTGTATATTGGTCCTGATCTCCACTTAGAGTATTATTTTCTTCAATCCCATTGAAATAATTTTTAATTGAATACAATTTTACTAAGTTCATTAGATTTTTTTGTTTTAAATTTCTGTCATACAATACATTAAAAAAATAACATTTTATATCTCATAGTTTTTTCAGTATGTATCTACTTGAAAATTCTACTGAAATCTACTTTTATGTTTTCTTCGCTACTGATATAAAAACAGAGAAAACGCGCAGAAATAGTTACTGCTTCACTCCGTTGTTTGCATCAAACTATTTTATTTCCCTGATTTGGCCTCTCGGTATTGTTACCGATATAAAAATAAATCAGAATAAAGTAGATTTCAAGCCAAAATATATTTACATAATAGTATTAACGTAAAACGAGTTAAAAATTTAAAAATAAGATCTAATATAATTTTTTATTTAATTTAAAACAAATACATTCTACCAATCCATTAAATTCCACCAAAAAAGTTTGAATTGCATGTTTATGATGCTGAAAAATTGCTACATACTTGAAATAACTTCCACAATAATCCTGAGTATACACAGAAATTTCGTTTGAACATATATGAAAAATTGGAAAATGCAAGAATTCAAGCGATTTTTTCCCATGCGAATCTAATATGCAGAAAATTTCAATCTGTTGTTTATAAAAGCATGGAACATACTTTGCAATTTAGGAATAGAAATTTCGAAACAAAAGAAATGTATAAGCCCATGACGATGAAAATTGCAAATATCGGAACAGAAAAAAATACCCAGAAACAAATGCATTTTTACTTCCACTTTAGAACATAAATTTTTATTTATTTCCAAGTTCCTCCAAATAAATCTCCCCAGAAAATACCATGGCGCCTATAAACTCGGCATTCGACTGAAAAATCAATGTATGAAGTGAAAAACACGTCTTGTTCCATAATCAAATAATAGTTTTGGCACATTCTCCTCCGATAGAAAAATCCATCGAGTGCTGAAATTATCCTCTGGCTCAATTCGCACCTTTTCCTCATCCCTCCGTCTCCTTTCAGAAAAAAAAAGAACCTTAGAATGGAAAACTTTACGATATTGAACGAAAATGACGAGAAAAACGTAGATTCTGTCATGTTTTCCAGTAAAAAAAAGTGTCTACTTCGTTGATGAATTCCTCTCACAAAAGATGAATGGATTTTAGTCTACTGAAATAGAAATCATTTTCGCTTCTTTTGTTCGGTTTTGGATGTTTTCTAAGCTCGAAATATGAGTTTAATTTTTATCGAAAGGAAAATGCGATAGCAAAATACTTAAAAATATGAAGAATTGCTTTAAGCATTCTTATTAAAGTGATTAAAATGTTAATCATGTTATTTTTGCTAGAAAGAATGTTTATCAAATAGTGTATTGCTTCAATGAAAATGAGAAAATTAGAACAAGTGCATGATTGATTATACTTAAAAAAATTTTCTGTTGCTGAATCAGTAATCTTATGCCTATGACAGACTATTATAATAGTAAAGACTTTGTAAAATACACAATTCATTCCTTATATACTCTCTTCCTACACATTATACACTAGTCCATTTTACTCCAATAAAAAGATAAAAAATATTCTTTTGATAAAATGTTTGTTAATGGATACTACTGTGTGCATCAGAGAAACTTATTTATTTGAAAAACTGCTGAGCTGTGGGTTGGGTGGGTAGAGAGGTGATATGCAGCACTACTGGAGGAGAAAGCCCCCAAGTTTGTTTTATCTTCTTGCCAGTTACCATCATGCTCTGATCTAGAGCACAGCGCCTTCGCCGTCGATAACTTCTTTTCTAATGGTCGCTCACTTGTTCCTATGCAATGTGCCTGAACATACAAAACTGTAAATACTGCAAAACTGTACATACAAAACATAAAATTCTACATCAAATTTAATGTTATTAACTCTGTGGTGATATCTTAATAAGACAATAATAGCCACTAGATATCGGTGATTACTTTTTGTCTAGTGAACATGTTACGCGACTGCGAATCGTAAGGGCGTGAGTTGGATTCTTGGTGGAATTCACTATCCACATTGGCGCGACATCATAATTCAATCCACCACATTAATGAATTCGGTCAAAGAATACGCTCTTTACTTGCCAAAACGCTTGGCGCAACCGAAACACGATCCTCGGTTGCTATAACGTTTGGCTCTAAAAAAATCATTCGTCTCTCGCAGATTCACTGCTCGTGGTCATATCTTAATAGGCCAGTAACAGCCATAGGACATTGGTGATAACTTTTTGTCAAGTGGAT